>JAYXIM010022500.1:0-15331 GCA_037575425.1 Anastrepha fraterculus
CTCACACGATCCTGGTATGCATATTCGTATTTTTTTTAATTTTTTACATTTTTATATTAACATAAACTCGCTCTCATTGATATACATACTATATCATTTCTTGTGCCTTTTTATGTATGCAATTTTGCAAATAAAAAAATAGCACATTAATTTTAATTTTTAATTAATTTTCATTGTTAGCATTCCTCTTATTTCTTTTTTTGCTCTTCTTTTCTAGATGCGCCCGTTTGTAGCACTAATACAATAATTGTGATTGGCGCTTCGCTGGAGGAGGCTGTGCCCATACCTTGTCGTGTTAATTCCGATCCACCGGAAATTGATTTTGAATGGACTTTTTCAACGAGTGGTGAGCACTTTGAAGTACCGTCGGGTCATTATGCAACGATACAGGAGGCCACGACGACTGGCGATGTACATCGAACTATAATCGAAGCAAATGATACACACTTTGAGACATATGGTAATGTAATACTATACATATGGGCTTAATTTAAATATTATATATTTTTGAATGCATGAAAAAGTTTACATAAATCAGCAGTCGAAATGAACTTTTGCCAACGCTCATCAATACAAAGTGAGCCAGACAGACTTGTATGAGATATAATTTGTATTGGTTGAACTAAAATAACGAAGTGAGAATGAAAAAACTGTGTGCTAATTTCAGGCATGACTAGGTTTATAAACAATTTAAATTAAATACTTTCTTGTGCACGAGATTTACCCAATTCAAGGCTGGGGGTATCTGTCGCTGATACCTTTTTAACCTTCATGTGCCCGGCTTACTACATTTGTAGTAAATTGTGAAAAAAAGTGAGATAAAAAAAAATTTCCGAAACAATAATGCCCGAATTTTTTAGTAGCTTCCTGATTATCAAATCAAAGTCAATTAAGAGTATAATACCACTCGAACTATTATTTGCCTGACCTCTAGACCCTACTTGAAAAAAACATCATCTTGCGGCCGGCTTACTACATTTGTAGTAACCATATAAAATGTATGCAAAATAGTATTTTATAGTTGACTTCAGCCATCAATGCTTCAACAGATTCTAGTAGATACGAATGAAAAAGCGCGAAAAGGAGATAAAATAATCTGGGAGAAATTAACCTTAATTGAACTAAGAGCATTTATAGGTCTTGTGTTACTAGCAGGTGTAAATAAATCAAATGACGAAGATGTGGATGTGCTATGGAGCCAAGAATGCATTTGCTTTTATCGAGCAGCAATGCCTAAGTCACGCTTCAAAGAAATTGTTCGATTCATTAGATTTGACAGCGAGCGTACAAGAACAGTTAGGCTAGAAGCCGATAAGGCTGCTCCAATATCTGAATTGTGGACACAAATGAACGCAAATCTGCGCAAATATTACCAACCATCTGGAGAAATTACTGTGGATGAACAATTATTTGCTTATCGCGGTCAAACTAGGTTTACTCAGTACATACCCTCTAAGCCTGCCAAGTATGGGATAAAGGTTTGGTTTGCATGCGATGCTAATAGCGTTCTATCCACTCAAAAGTGAAATATATACTGGAAAAAACTCAAATGCTGGTCGAGCAAATAACGTTGTGAAGGTGTTGTGCAAAGGTTAGTATGCCATTGGGAAAACACCGGAAGGACTATTATTGGTGACAATTTTTTTACATCGCTAAACTTAGTATTTAATGTCCAAAGGTCTTGCTATTCTTGGTACTGTTCGTCAAAATAAAACGTTTGTACCATATGAAATGAAGGCTGGCCGCAATCGTGCTGAAGAATCTTCCATTTTCGGGTTTCTCGATGGAAAGTTTTCTTTGGTATCTTATGTTCCAAAAAGAGGTAGATCAGTTATAATACTTGCCAGCACACCTTTGACAAATTCAATTGTAGCTGAAAAGAAAAACAAGCCGCAATACATCCTTGATTACAATGCAAACAAAGGAGGCGTCGACGCAATGGATAAAATGCTTTCTGCATATTCAACGAAACGCAAAACATTGCGTTGGCCCTTGGCCATGTTTTATAACATGCTGGACATAAGTGCACTTGCATCATTCATCATTTACTCGGAAAACAATCCATATAACCGTCGCACAGACGCGCGACGAAAGTTCTTGCGGAGCTTGTCTAAGCAGCTTTTTATGATGCCAGCAATTGAACCGCGCTCTCAAGTTCCCCGGGTGCTGGGATTCCATGAAACACGTAAAGCTATCGAAATGTCACTAGATCGATCCTTTTCTGCTACATCTAATGTTGATTGCTCAATTTTACCTGATATTTCCAACGATATACAACCAAAATATTCTGTACCTTGTCAATACTGTGAAATAGGAAGTCATAACAACACACGAAAAATCTGTAGTTGGTGCAAAAAAGCAGTGTGTAATGCACATGCCGAAACATATATTATATTTTGGGAAAATGCTGTTGAACTCCTGAAAATTAAAACATTTTTTGTATTAAAATTATCACCTGAATTCAATATTTTTAAATAAAAAGGTTATTACACACCATACAAGTCTTTTTTTCTTAACATTACATTGGTTTTGCATGCAATTACGTAGTTACTACAAATGTAGTAAGCCGACCGGGTACGTAAGTTTTATATCCCGGGCACATGAAGGTTAAGTAAGCCGAAATCACTAGATGCAGATTTTATTCATTGGACAGCTCACTGATACTTATTTCTTAACCCCAAAAGGGTCTCAATACAAAATGAAGAATCAATTTTGTACGATGACCACCTTTTGTTCTCACTATGGCCTTGAGACGGTCCAGAAACGAATCGCAAGCCGACCGAAAGTGACTTGCAGGTATTTTGGCCCACTCGAGGGCAATGGCCTTTTTCAGTGCCTCGAGACTGGTGAATTTTTTAGTTCGGGCCTTGCCCTCCAAAATAGCGCAAAGAAAATAATCTATCGGATTCGTGTTTGGTGAATTTGGGAGTCATTTTGTAGACGTTATGAAGCTCGAAACGTTGTTTTTGAGCTATTCATAGTTCACTCGAGCTTTATGAGACGGTACCGAGTCCTGTTCAAACTCCAGGGTCTGCCACCGAAATGATGGTCTCCTCACAGCTTCAATGTAACCTCCAGAATACTTTCCCGATAATATTTGGCATTTACCTTAACGCCAGGCTCGATGAAAAGGATTGAAGAGCGCTCATCTGCGATTACAGCGGCCCAAACCATTATCTGTGGCGGGTGATGCCACCTGGTGGCTAATCGATGACTCAAATTTTCGTATGAACAGTCGGTAAAATAATCCCTATCGTTTTGGGAGTTTACGAATTGTTCAATTTGAAAAATTGAAATCAGAGAACACAACGTTCGGAAATTGACCGCTTTCGGCCAAGCGAAGCAACTCCTTCGCCCTCAAGATTGACTTGTTGCTGCTTTGGTGTGAGAACATGCGTCTTTTGTATCTTGTAAAGCTTGACTTTGAGATCATTCTTCAGTACGCGGTGGATGCTAAGGATGCTACGGTCATATATTTTCAGCCTTTTCGCCATTTGACTGGCACTTTGTTGGGGATTCCGCTCAAGGCGCTTATTCACTTTTTGAACCATTTCACGTGACGTTGCAGTCTTTTGATGACCACCTCCGTGACGTTTCGCGATGCTACCAGTATCATTGTAACGATAAATGGTGAGATAAACAAGAACTTTACTTATTTTAAGGTGCTCGAGCTCACGAACAATCGATGGTTGTGATTTCCCAGCCAAATATAATGCAATCACACCATTACGTTTGAAATTCATTACTGATTTTCTTTTTTCGCGTTTACTCTCGGCAAAATGCCTCCGTGCGCTTGTAAACAATACTATGGACTGTCATTTAGCCAGCAAATATACAGCTGATGCCCGTCCACGAACGATATTTTCTATTAGTCCTGAGTTGGTTTGTTTCATATACATATTTTATTTTAGAAAAACCCCCACAGAATAAAGTTCATAGGGGTAAAATCGGGAAACCTGGGTGGTCAGGATATTTTACCAAAATGGCTTATCAGAGAAGAAATATCGCACTATCGCCATGCTCTCTCTAGCCGTGTGCACTGTGGTGTCATATTTCTCATTGTAGGAAAAAAAAATCGCTCAGCGTGCGCCGATAAGAGACATCGTCCACAGAAGTGGTTTGATCTCGACGGTTCTCAAAAAATATGCTTAATTTTTCCATTGCTTGACGATGCATACCAAACTAATGCGCTTTGGGGCTGGGAAGTGGCTGTTGATGTTTTAATAATTGGTTTTGTTCTTTAGGCAATCAATAACGCCAATTTTGCTTATTTAAACTTCCAATTAAAATAAAAATCGCAGAAATTTTAAGGAAATTGTAATCGTTAGGCTTAGACGTTTTACATTTTTGAAGGGGGGAAGTTTAAGTTCCTTCCGCAATATTTCATGCACGATAGTTTTTGGGTGTCCCATGGCAGCCGCTCCCTTGCGCATGTACCAACGCGGATTACCGTGCAAACTTGCAGCGACGAGTTCAATGTTCAATATTTTCATTTGCTCTCGATTTCCGGGTGGGACACAGCCGTAGGCTGGTTGCCACCGAACTTGACGCCCGGAGCCTTGGCGCTCATGAACGAATCAAATTACAAATTACGAATTTCAAATCTACATTTGAGGCATCACTTAAACGTCGAATATCGTAACGTGAACAAAACCTACCACGAGCAGTTGCACAGGAATCGTTGGCATTGAAATATGCTTCGATTATGAACACACGTTGCGCACCCGTGACTAAATAACCCACACCATCGCCGCTCATACGCCCAACCATTAAGGAAGAACTTTGAGTTTAAAGCCTAACTCTGCCACCGGACACCCTGTATTAATAAGAAGCTTGTAGTTCATTCCATTTCATTTTTGAAAAATGCACTTTTATTTCGACCAAGCAGTATGTAATTTTATGTATTCATATGGAATACTTGATTACAAAATTCTATAGCAAATATCTTTTTCCTACTCCTAACTTTTCAAAATAATATTCACAAAAGCAATTTCAGTGTAGAATAACTGATTTTCCAAAATGTTAAATTAAAAATTGAAATTCATTTATTTATTTTCATACCGCACCGTTGCTTACCCACCACACTTTTCTCATATTTCATCAAACATACACATTTCAAATCCATTGAAGAATAACTTATCAATCAATCTTTTGATTATATGTACGTACCTATGTACATATGTGATTTTGACTGACAGATGACACAACTTGGTGGCATTGTATTTAGTTTTTAAAATGTTTGCTAAAAACTAAGATATCTGCTCTAAGCGAATTACTCAAAAATGTACATTTTATGTCACGTAAAAATAAATATTCATACACTAACTTATACATGCGCAATGTTTGCTCTTTTCTTGCAGTAGAAACCGTAAGCGAGTTGATCTACACGCCAAAGGGTGAGCGAGACTATGGCACATTGGCATGTTGGGGCCAGAATTCAATTGGCAAACAATCAGAGCCATGTTTATTTCAAGTAGTGCCAGCAGGTAAGTGAACACACAACATTCTGCATTTTAAGTTATAACTGAGTCATGTAGTCCGTCCAAGGCTCGCACACGTACCTACACTTACACATTTATTTATGTACGTGCATTTATGATATCTGTAACAATATTGGCTTAGAAGAATATCTGTGGCCAGTTGTGGATACAATGGTTAGGAATTGCATAGACATCAGATGAGAATTGTCCGTTGATTGTATGTAGAGAGAATTAAATAAATAAAATGAAATAACTAAGTTGAATTGGCAGGTAGTGAAGAAGTATTACAATGTTATCACTTTTAGCAAATACATATGTATAAAGCAAGTACAGGGAGGAGGAATGAGCCAAGTAAAAGAAAATGAACAAAATGAATGAATTTAATTGAAATATGCGTTTATGCACACAATTGAAAATCTCACTACAAATAAATGATGCTCATAATAATAGGTGCACTTACCAATTTAAAGCAAAAATTATTATTTTTGCTCAGATAGGTGATTTGCTTGAGCAATGGTTATAAAATAATGACTCCGATGAGAAATTATAAGGTGGCTCAAAATTAAGCATCCTATGTGAAGACTCAACTTAAATGCAAATATTTTTATCATGGTCTTTCTGGTGGTGTTCGGGACTGAGGAATCTGTACCTAAAATTTTATTTTACCAACAACAGCGGCACAAAAAACTTGACTTAAAAAAACTGATTAGAACAAAAAATAAGTTTGCATGCCATTTTATCTAGACGTAGTTAAAGCTTACGATAAAGTACGGCATTTGGACTCCTGCAAAATCGCGGCTATCTAATGACTATTACCATATCTCATGCTAAAAAGTTACATTCAAGGCAGACAATTCATTGTCAATTATATTGACGCCTGCTCTGACATCCAACCAATGACCACAGGCATTCCCCATGGCAGTGTATTAGGACCAATGTTGTGTTTTTCAGATACAGCCAACTTACCGACACCGAAGTCAGAAAAGGCTACGATTGCAACATTTGTTGACGATACGGTCCAAATATCTGGGCATAACACATAAAGAAAAACCGAAATAAAATAAAAAAATTACCTTCGAAACCTGTACTGGCTCCTTGCACCTTACTCCAAATTATCATTGAAAAATAAAGTCCTTATTTGTTAAACGACAATGGCACAGTTTTGAAAATACACGATAGAGGTTTGGGGCACTGCTCCAAATCAAACTTAAGTGTGCTGCAACAAATGCAATCTAAAATATTTAGGACCATAACTAATGTACCGCAGTGTATGCCTAATGCTGATAGTTATTAATCGCGATCTTGAGGTCGATACACTTGAAGAGGAAGAAAAAAATCAAGCAAAAGTCACATAAGGAGGTTACTGAGGCACAAAAATCTTATGACGAAAAGGCTCCTGAAAGTAGGGAAATATAGTCAAAGACGTCTTAAATGAAAGACACTAACATATCTTGCATAATATACGAGTATGTAGTCTAATTGTAAAGCACATAAAAGCCATCTGCCGTTTGGAATCGGCTTAAAACTGTAGGTGCCGTCAATATACAAACAGATAAGCAATGGAGCGCAATATTGGCATGCCACGAGTACGACTCCGCTTTTCTTAACAACATTCCGACACCTAGCTGCTCGACTCGAACAGGCTGAAACCACACAAGTCCTTGCGGAGCGTGACCGCCACCTTTCTTTGGGGCTACTTGAAGTCGCGAGCCAATAAACCTCAGACAATTGCAGAAGAATAATCAATTGGAATGCGAACGAACGGGCAGAAATGTGTTTCAACACTAGTGGTAGGCATTTGACTGAAGTATTGGGTTTCAGAAAGCTGTGCACACCGTGCAATGAGTGCCGCATTCGCTAACAATAGAACAAAAACACATTAGAATGCAAGTTTCTCAGCAACATTTAGAGCGCTTTCAAAAGTATAAAGCAGATCTTGTGCCTCAATTCATCATTATGGATAAGACTTGATGGACATTATAGGTGATCCTAGGTTTTGCGATGCAAAAGCACGTTTGTTTGTAAATTAAATTCTGGATATTATTGTAACCTTTAAGGTCAACTGTAGAAAAAATTCGTAAAAAAGGACCTTGTTTGAAAAGAAAACAATTATTTTTCATTAGAGCAATGTACCGTGTCACAAGAACATTTTCACAATGGCTAAAATCCATGAATTAAAATTCGAATTGTTGTAGCCATTCGCCAGATTTGGCCCCCAGCGACTTCTATCTATTTCCAGACCTAAAAATATGCATGCGTGCAAAGCGTTTTTCATCAAGCGTTGTGGTCATAACAGGTGAGGAAGCATATTTTGCAGCCCTTCCAGATTCTCACTTCTGGGATGGAATTCATAAATTGGAATCTCGTTGTAACAAGGGCATTGATGTTCAGAAAGACTATACTGAATAATAAAACAAAACTTCTTCAACAACTTAGTGATACGGCCAGTCTTTGATTTCATCGTACATCGAGTAGGATTGCTGAACATTGTACCCATGAACCATCCAGTGCATCCATCAATTTTTCCAGATCCCAATATAATGCAAAATGTGCAGGGGACATTGGTTCGAGTAGTCTATAAAGGAATTAAGCACTACTTTATTGTACAAAGGAAGAGTTGAAAGATGTAATTTTACCTTCACGCAACTTAGTGGGCAACTACTGCAAAAGTTATTGCATTCCATGCCAAACAGGAATCTTTGAAGTTGTTGAAAATACCACACATTATTAGGGAGAGCAAATAAAAAATATTTTGAATGAATCACCAAAATGAGTTTATAATTTTGCAACAGTTTTGTTTGTTTACTCTCTTCTTGCGTAATACATACAAATGATTTTGCTTGTATTGCTTCTTTTGTGAACTTTTTCTCTTAAGACGGCCCCCGGGTGGTATCTTTATAATATACTGTGAAATTTTCTTGCGGAAATTCCCAATATTAAAGCTTCTACAGCCCGCCCAATAATATGGTAGAGAGCGGTCCGCGCGCTTCTGTACCTCAAAATTTAAACTCAATTATCTCGAAACGACTTTTTCCGGCCTGGTGTTGTAAAAAAAAACCTATTCAACCAAATCGTCCGAAATTTTAATATGTCATTCACAGCACCAATATCTATCCTCCGTACTAGATTATATTACTTTTCAATTATTTAGTTTATTTATTTTTAATAACCTCCACCTGATCTTTCCAACGCAGAGGAGGCCGCCCTCTTCCTCTGCTGCCAACAGCTGGTACCGCATCGAATACTTTCAAAGCCGGAGTGTTTGTATCCATTCGGACGACATGACCCAGCCAACGTAGCCGCTGGATCTTTATTCGCTGCGCTATGTCTATGTCGTCGTAAAGCTCATACAGCTCATCGTTCCATCGTCTGCGATATTCGCCGTTGCCAACGTGCAAAGGTCCAAAAATCTTACGCAGAATCTTACTCTCGAACACTCCGAGCGTCGCTTCATCGGATGTTGTCATCGTCCAAGCTTCTACGCCATACGTTAGGACGAGCATGATGAGAGTCTTGTAGAGTGTTAGTTTTGTTCGTCGAGAGAGGACTTTACTGCTCAGTTGCCTACTTAGTCCAAAGTAGCACTTGTTAGCAAGAGAGATTGTACGTTGGATTTCAAGGCTGACATTGTTATCGGTGTTAATGCTACAGCTACAGTTATACTTATAAATAATTTTTTTAATTTTTGTGTTTCTGATAAAGAGGAGAGCTAAAATGAACAACACCGACCAGGTCCAATTTTTAAATTATTAAAATTAAAAAACAATTTTTTTATTTTTCTGTGTAAAATAAGTTATCTAAAATGCTTAAAAAATTTAAATACCGTTTTTAATTGTTTTTATTGTAAAAAAAAATTCCTGGAAATACCCAAAATTGTCGAGCTTTAGACCACCGGGACCCCTTAAGTCGTTCGAGCAAACAGTAAATGTAAAAATATTCCCTCTAATACGCAAGAAAACTATATTAAACAACTTGTCAATGTGTGGTGTCCCATTTATTTTAACGTTGACTGTATATCTATAATGCAGTTAATCACTGAACTTTGCAATGCATCTTTTATTTTGAGCAGGTTGGTATTTATATGTAAAAAATTAAAGGCGAATGATGAAATAAATGAAAAAAACGTATGAGGTTTTGTATAGAACTCTGAGTTGAAGTAAATTATTGAGAAAATCAAAAATAAATGCAGCGTTGCACGTACATACACACATACGTACTCTAATAAATCTGACTAATAATCATTTTATTTTGTAAATAATTTATCCCTTTTCTTTTCTATTTTTACACATTTTTTCCTGGAATTTTATGTATGCACACAGCCAAGCCAGGAGCGTTGCGCAACTGTACATTGCGTCCATATGTGGTGACCTCTGCCTCGCTAAATTCATCGAATCAGACAACAATGCATGGCAATCAGATGCTTCCAGCACAATATGGGCGACACGATTCAAATTTTCCGCATATGGAGTATGTACGTGAGCGGAATAATAACAATGGCAACAACAATAAGAGCGCCAGTTACAATAGCAATAGCAACAATGCCAATAAAATTCACAATTCCAATGGCAATCATAAGGCAAGTGGTACCAGCAAAACCAATAATAAAATCAACAATGTTCTTAATAAGCAACAGCAGCAGCAACGGAAAAAAATGCCAACTACAATGCTTGGCCAGCAGGAGCAGAAATTGCATTCTCATCAACAACAGCAACAACAACAACGGTCACTAGTGAATAAACAACAGCAACAGCAACAATTGCAACGCCTGAAAGAACGTACATCATTTACACCATCTCAGACGCTGGCGGCAATCAAGCGACAACAACAGCTGCAAAGACAACAGCAGCAGCAACAAAAGCATAACAAGGCAGCATTAGTAGCAGGAGCAACAGCAGGAAAATCACCAGCTAATGCTGGTGATAGTAAGAAGTTGTTAGCAGCTGCTGACGGGGGCACAGGAGTGCGACGTGAGGACGCTGCGGGTATTGGAGCTGGAATGTATATCAATAACAAAACTGATGGATTACCCACGAAGATGCGAGTGGACAACAAACATCGAGTGAAACGTGCTGCTGATGAGCATGTATCAACAACTACACAACACAACACCAACAGCAACAACATTCCCATTGCAAAGTACAAGCAAAAGAAGAAGATGCATAAGCAGGCCTTGCCAGTGAAGGAGCTGCGGCTACAGCAGTCAAGAAAGCTAACTGCAAAGCAGCAGACGCAGAAGAAGATGAATGCGAACAAAAGGCAAAAATCAAATTTATCACTGCCAGCAGTTGCTGTTGGCGCTGCGGCTGTCATCATCAATGGCGGCAATGCGCCGAACAACAACAACAACCATAACAAGCAAGCGCCAGTAAAAAAGTACTACAATTGGCGGCGAAAAAATACGCACAAACGTGAAGTTGCAGCAGTGATGAGTGAAGTAATCCATCATTCAACGCTTATGGCATCAGCAACTTCAAAGGAAACGATAAAAGGAGCAAACAGCGCAACCGTAAAAGATGCAGCTGCTAAAGCGTCAGCCACATTTCGTCTAGCAAAAAGAGAAATAACAACTGCAACGCCAAATGAGTACGACCCACATGCAACATATATCGGCCAGATAAGAGAAGATTTAACGACAACAAAAGCACCTGTAGCAGCAGCTACAACCAACAACAACAACATAACCACTATTAGCAGCCCCCTTACCTCGCCAACTGGCAATTTCATCGACTCAACGCCAAGTAATCAAGCGTACCAACAAAATCTGCACCAGCTAACTCAAAGGCAGCTTCAGCTACAGCAACAGCAACAGCCGCCCATTGCCACTGATGATTTACCTGCGTCGGCCACAAGCACGCTCGATAAGGTACGCATACGCAAATCTTTGACTGCTAAAAATGCAGGCATAGCAGCGGGTGTTGGTGGTAGTGCCAATGTTGGCGGCATTAACGAACATCACTTTTCCCTGCACAGTAAAACCACCCATCACATTAACAACTTTACAAACATTTCCAACAACAATGCTAATGCTGAAAGCGGCAAAGCCAATAGTCACAATGCCCCACCCAGTGCGCCTGAAATAAGCAATCACGCCGTCGCTTTTCATCATCAACAGCAGCAGCAGCAACAACGTCAACAGCAGCGATCACAAAAAGAAGTACAACAACAGCGAAACGATAATCGCGACACCGATGTTATTGGCATGCAACGCGCAATTAATGATCTCGCTTCCAGCTCGGATGAAAGTGGTCGAGCAGCAGAACTTTTTGGCAATAAATTTGCTTATGAAGACGATGTAGGCGATATTGACATGACGGTTGATGAAGTGGATGCTGGCGCAGACATAGAAACTGTGCTGGAAGGTGAAGTGGATATTATTAACGCCGAAAACGATGCTGATGCTGACGAAACCGACGATGCTGATGATACGGACATAAATGGCGCTATTGAGTTGGATGAAGAGCTATTGCCACCCACACTGAGCGCTTTGCAGAGTGCATTTCATTTGCCAGTCGATGTGGCTGAGCCGTCAGATATGCCACATTTCGATTACTCACGCATGGAGTATAGTTTCAGTAATGGCATTGCTACGCATAGTCTGGTTGGTGGAAGCGGTAGTGGCTTGGATGGAATTATCAATGGTAATGGCAATGGTGTCGGCGGCGGCGGCGTCGGTGGGGGTGGTGGTGGTACAATTAATCTCGAAAATTACGATAACATTGTTTACTCGACAATGGAATTAGAATGTATGCCAGGATATGATGGTGGTCTGCAGCAACAGTTCTTTCTGGAGGCATACGATTCGAAGACAAAGAAGCTGCGTTTAAACACATCGAGCACATATGCGGACATACCCATCTTTCGTATAGACTTGAGCGGTAAGTAATTTGAGCTTGCTTTCATTTAGCCAGTTAAATGTTCTTTAGTGACCGCGCCGATATACTATTTTTCACATTGAAATGCCCTTTAGTACTTTTCGATTTCTCAATTGTCTTATAAAGATAACTTTCGCTAGTTCCGAAACTACAGCTAAGAGTAAGTTAACTCAAGTTAAGTTGTGGTGGTTGTCACCCTCTATGAGCACGCAGATGGCTCCATTAAGGCCGGGAGTCCCTTTTTGGACTCGAGTTTCCCCTTCTAATACACAATGTGGTGAAATCACTTGTCTCCTTAATAAGCGAATAATGAACAACTCTCACTCCTCTATGCCTGCAGACATACAGAAAAGGGAGAGTTTAGACAGCGATATCGTATTCTGAGAGGAGCGGAACAGCGGAAAGCATCTAAAACTTCTCACTTCCTCCTCGTTCAGACATCTGCGAGAGAAATTTATAGGGGGAAACCCAAAACGCTTCGCATGTGTTCCCATTTAGCAGTGACCGGTGATGATCCCAACTATTGTAATGAAGAAAGGTCGGCCAGGATGAATGAAGGACCAAGTTCTGCGTTCATTCGTTCTAAGACTTGTCTATTTACCTCATGATAGATCGGAGCAAAAATTCCCTAATTTTTTTTTGTCAACAATAAATAATAAAGTCCTTTGTTTTCCGTAAAATATTCGCGCAAGTAGTTTAAAACTGTTTTATGGTCGATCTTTAGCTAATACGCGAAGCTGCTACTACTAATATGCTGGTCAACTTCTATTATTTCTGTGATTTCATCGACATTTGCGACATTTTCGACATTATTGAAATTTTTGTTTAAGATTAAAAGTGCCTGAACAGAATCGACGAAAAAAAGCTGCACGTAATTACATACATAGTTGTTACAGTATCGGCACGATAAACACCATTCACAATTTCTGCGGGCTGGCTTGCATTTTCGCCTCTATTAAAGTAAAATGTACCGAATTTTCTCTTGTTGACTTACATTGCTAACACCCTGTAACTCACAACTGGAACAAACAAAAAAAAACAGCATACGATGTTTTTTTAGTCTAAATTTCGCGTTGACAACGAGCATAAACTTTAAATTGTTTGACCGATACATTACGAAATATAGATCACTACATCCATCTTTCGAGAAAATAATGGATTTCTATTTCCCCAAACTAATATTTCTCGAGAAAAATTAACAGCAACGTTATTTTTTGAACGTACCTTGTATATCAGCCTAAAATTTATGCAAACTTTTGAGTGAACGAAAATGTGAATATTGGTATAATAAAATGAGTTATAAGAATTTGCACATAAATCGTTTATTCGATTGCAATATAATTATATCAAATTATTGTGAGTATTTCAGCGAATATTATTCTGGACGCGGTAGACGTTGCTGCGGTAGAGATATTTAAAAAAATCCTACTTATGAGGTCGTATTCGAATACGCTACCCCTTAAATGAAAATGGGCTTCATGATTCCAAAAGATAGTGTTTACCGTGTACGAAATTGGAATCGTTAAGCTTGAACGCTTGTACAACCTGACATTCTAATAACTTAAGGAAGTTCTAGGGTAGTCGCTCTTTTGCGCACGGTCTGACGCGGATTATCGTGCAAACTTTTAGCGAATAGTTCGATATTTTAATTTGTTTTCAATGTCCGGCTGGACCCCGGCCGTGTACTGTTTGCCACCAAACTTGTTGCACAGAACTTTCGCATCCATGAACGAATCGAATCATCCAAACGAATCATTGGCCTACGAATCATTGGCCATGAAATACGATTCCACAGTGAACGTACGCTGTTCACCCGTCCACTGTGACACCGTAACTAAGTATATCATAAGAATAACGAAGCTGATGCTCTCCAAATCTTAATTTTGCCACCGGACACCCTATATACCATATGTTATAAAGTCAATAACCATATCATATAAGGGGTGAATCATATAGGGTGGGCCATGTAAAATTTGCTTTTTGAATCTGCTATAAAAAGAAAACTGGTTTATATTTTTTTCAAACTTTTTTTTTTTTATTTTGAAGATTGAACATTGTCATTTATGAATGAAAAATAATATCGTTCAAATGACTGCCACGACTGGCTTTACAGTAGGCCATTCGATCAACCCAATTCTTAAGCACATTTTCGATTGTTTGGGCTCCAATTTCTTGAATGGTAACTTCGATTTCGTGTTTTAAAGGATCAATCGTCTCTGGATGCTACGCATAGCATTTGTCCTTAACGGCTCCCCACAAAAAATAGTCCAACGGGCTTAACCCTAGAACACACACCCGGGTACAAATGTATCCACTTCAACTTTGAAGTGTTGTAACTTTTGAACCGCTATACCTCTATACCGCTAACTTCGGATCTAGAAAGATTATTTAGTTTTGAGTTCAAATTCAAAATTTGAACCAGATCGGACCATTGGACAAATTATAAAAATGCATCTTATATATAAGGAAAATCATGGCAAATAGAGCAATTTGTTGATGTGACCGAATGTTCAAGACACATTGGCTTCTTACATTTGGCGCACAGCTTTCTGGTTTTTCTACGGCGTTTTTCCTCTTGTGCGTAACATAAATAGCAAGATCCGGACACAGGTTTTGGCGTGCGCGCTGCGGCAGATGTTGATGCTGCTGTTGACACCATTGATTCCAGCGGTCGGTTGAAATATGCTTCAATAGCAATTTTAGTCGAAAAATTTTGCGTCACTTGACGATTTATGGCTCTGGCTTCAATAATGAGCATACACAATGCTTCAGCCAGGCTGCGCAGGATCTGCTTACGCTTGTTGTTTGTTCTCCAAGGCAACATAGGGTTATTCAAATCGTAGACAATGTAGGCTGCAAGAGCTGTAATGTCCAACATGTTGAAGAACATCGCTAGTGGCCATCGTTTTGTTTGTCTTTGTGTTGGATATTCCGCAAACATTTGGTCCATTCGATCAACACCACCTTTGGTACGATTCT
>JAYXIM010022501.1:0-127616 GCA_037575425.1 Anastrepha fraterculus
CTGTTGATGTTCCCTATTCAATGTTGCCTTGTGCGTCTGTGGCTTCTCCACTTCCAAGGAAACTTTATTTTATTTACTTTTATATTTCAACAACTACTAATAGCAACCAAAGTTTACAAATAACTTTGCGTATATAGAAACCTACGCGAGCAACTTTACACAGATGTGAATGTGCAAATGCATGCATCCATACATACATACGTACATATGTAAGAGTACTCGTATTACACAATGTTTGTGCGTTTTGGCCACCGAAATGGCTCTTGCGGCAAATGCTTCCTAATGATTTGGTGTGTCAAAATTGTCAAAAATTTTCTAAGTGTATTTTTTTTTCCAAATTGTAGAAGCTTCAGCCTGCGAATGTTATGTTTTACCACACGGAATGTGTGAAAAATTTAAATATTCAGGTAATTAAGTTATCGCATAATATAATCGTTTATAATTTGATAGCTCATTAAGATATGTAAGCTTTGCGATTTCTGCGAGTTAACCCATATAGAAATCTACTAAAAAAATACATCTTTATAAATATATACGTACACACGTATATACGTATATATAATGTGTATACATATATGTACATCAGAGCGGTGAAATAATTCAATCAATGAAGATTTAATTCTCGCATTATTTATTTCAAACCTGTCATTGTTTAAAGGTTTTAGAGGTTTCAACCACTTCTTAAGGCGTGGAAAAGCGTTAACCTCGCGTTTTATTTTTGATGTTCCGGAACAAAAAAAAACATCACTATGTGTAAAACAAGGGGCATAAGGCGAATGGACCATTAACTCGATATTTTGATTGCTCAAAGACACTCTTGTGAGAGTCAATAGGGGAGAGCTCGCATTTTCTTGGTGAAGCATCATTCGTCTTCGGTGGTGGTTGGTTTTCCTTAATTCTCCGAAAATTTCTGTAAAACATTGTGTACCATTCAAAACTGAGTATTTGAGTTTCTCTAGCGGTACAGTTGCGGCATAGCATACTTTCCGAAGAAACAAGCGATAATTTTCTATGAGATGTTTCTTCCACGAACAATTTTGGTTGAATTAAGCTCGTCTTGGAACACCCATACTGTCATTGAATCATTGATCATTGTTTTGATTCTGACTTATTTGCATAGATCCAAAATTCATCAGTTACGATGCGTGCCTTAAACGCCGCGGCTGAAATTCATCAACATTTCTTTAAACCAATCGACACGAGGCCTTTTTGAGTTATTGTCACCCAACGAGAACAAATCTGCTTGACGCCTAATGTGTGTGCAATGTTGAATGTATGCAGATCCCACTAATGCTCCATGATGCTCTATTCCCGAGATAAGTCACATGATGGTCTTGCGCAATCAGCTGACGCACTGCATCGATTATTTCTAGCACAACAACCATTTTGGGATGCCCTTCATGAAAATCATCCTACGCTGAAAACATAATTGATCCAAATTGGATACTAGTCGCTGAAGTCCTAAATATTTCCAGATGATGGATATGGTGCAACATGCGTTATTATTGATAGTCAAATAGTTTGTGCAAATGAGCCCCTCAGTTAGCCGTCTACTTTTTCCATAGATTTCCTTTAGTTAAAGTACTTAAACTCTTTTAGTGACACAAATTTATGTTTTCAATCCAATCCAGTTAATATTGAAAGTTTGTCCGTTAGGGCACATTGTTTTCGTTTGGTAAAGCCCCAAATTCAATTTGCGGAAAACATTTTTTTGGAACATTTAAACCCTTCATTGACCCCATAATCTCAATACTTTTCAAATATTTCCAATAAATGTCAAAATGGCACACGTGTAAGACTTATTGGGTTAAATATTTTATAAAAATATGCGCCATTAAATTCCTTTCGAGGCTATTGAACATATTATGAATAGAGAATCTATTTTTATATGAGTTTGTTTTAATATTTAGGTAAGCTTGAGAGCAAATTAGGAAAACTTCAACACACTCACAACAAGTTTACATTTAAGAAAAAAGCGGTTGGGGGTCAATACTATACAGTTCTTCCTCGTTCTTAATTGCTTTGTGAAGTATTAAAGCTTATGAAGTATTATTTTTAATTTTTTTTTTCTTTGAACGTTTTCATTATTTCTCAATATTTTTCCACCTTTCACAGATTTAACTTCCATGGACTATTATCCCGATCCTAATCCAGCGCTTCATCTTGTTGTCTACAGCGCCAATCAAAAAGGACGTTCGGAACCTATTGTACTAGAAAATATTCCAATAAATGAAGCCGAGAAACGTACAGGTATGTAAGCATCAATTCTCTACCTATAAGTACCAAAAAGTCTCGAAAATACACTGAAGAACGTAGTCGACTTTTTTGACGTGACTTTGCGTGATGTAAATGCTAATATATACCCAACACCACCAAATATAAATCCCGCTTATTTGATTCACGAGCATCATAATCCAAAAACAGAAACAAATTTTAGATATGTTTGAAGAACAAACTCTTGTTATTATGCTCGTAGGAAGAAAATATGTCCTTACTTTTACTTATGGAGGCATAGTTAATTTAAAATTTGAAGCCGTTTTTCGCTACATTTTGGTCGTTCAGGTTACAACACTACTGTTTGAGTAAGTTCTTAAAATTTCATTTGTCTAGCAACCATATCAAAAAGGGTCGTCAGGCACATGAGTGCCGAAACCGATCACAGTTAGCTAATACAAATTTTATAAGGCTTAAAATTGATAACAGAACTTCACGCCAATGAAAGACACCAACAATATCTGGCCGCCAAACGTAAAAACTACAGCGCCAAAACTTCCGAAGAAAAACAAACTTACATAAATATGTATGAATACTACCATTGAAATTCAATACTCGTTATAATAAGAATAAAAAATAAATAAGATATCAAACGAAAGAGAATATGGGAGAAGCTATTAAAGAAAAATATTTGCTTAATCTTCGTCAGGATGAATATAGTACAACAGTGTGCTTCGGATAATGTATCCATAAATATACTTGAGATCCCCTAATTAAATTAATTAATTTAGAATTTGTATGTAATTAGTAATGCATACCTCAACTTCATTCTGCTTGCTCTTGTGAAATAAAGTATACGCCATGTATACCCTTTTCAACTTTCCCTTTTTTAGAAAAATTTCGATTATGCCGTTTTAAAGTCCAATAAAATTTTATAAAATAAAATGTAAGCTTCAAGTGGTTTTTTTAAAGTTTTTCAAAAAATCGCGTTGATTTAAAAAAATTATTTTGTTGGTCATGCTGGGTGTTATCTTCGTTACAAAAAACATGCACAAAACCGCCACCAAAAAACTTTTTTTAAATCAACGCGAGTTCTCATACACCTTAAAAATGAACTTTGCTATTCTAAGTTTTAATGGGCTATACAACTGTGTTCTCGACATTTTTCTAATAATGCTGATTGAAAAGTGTGAAATTTCGATAGAAATGCGTTGATTTTTTTTATTTGCGCAACTTTTGAAACATTAACATTTAAAGCTACCGACTATTCTAATACACCCGTTTCTACTGCGTGCGGGCAAACTGACCGGTTATAAAAGATTTTATAATTCAATGCCGATAATGATTGACTTATTGCTAATTTTTATAAAATAAAAAGTTTTATGAAGTTTCATCCACATTTATTTAAAAATAATATAATTTTTAAAATTCTTTATAAAAAAGCAATTAAACTAATTAATTTTTTGCTCTTTTGTAACCATTATAAAATTTTATTTGACATATTTTTCTTACGAACAAATCGGAACTTGTGGACGGTGTTGGTAAAGTCCTTTTTTCTTAAGATGTTTCATATGCATCGCCGAGTTCTGTAGCTGGGTAGAAAAAAAATTCTGCCTCGAAATGTTTTCACCCGTCGTTTCTTTATACAAAATCTAGATATACAAGATGAAGTCCAAAATAAACAAGACTGAGCTAAAAAAGCAACGACAGGAGCTTTGCTCTGATAACTTTCGAGTTTATTTATTCAAAATAGTCCCCTCTGGCCTCGGTACATGGTCCTGCGCGATCTAAAAACTTTTTGAAAGAGTGTTTCGGGTCATTGACCGAAATGTCGTTCAGGATGTCGGTACAAGCCTTTTGGATGACCTCTACGGACGCAAAACCTTTTCCTTTCATGGGCAAATGCAATTTTTCGAACAGTTAGAAGTCACAGGGAGCCTTAGCAGGCGAATAGGGTGAGTGATTCATGGTTAAAACTTGATATCTAGTCGAAAAATCAGTCACAAGAGGGGATCGATGAGATGATGCCTTATCATACAATAAGCGCCAGCTTCCTCCTTTGCGGTATTCAGGGCGAATTCGACAATTGCGACGCAATAAACGCTTCAAAACGCCAAGATAGAAATTTGCATTGACAGCTTGGCCCATTAGCATGAACTGTTTGTGGACGATTCCCTTGGAACCGTAAAAACAAATGAGCATCGACTTGATTTTTGACTTCTTCAAACGCAATGTTTTGGGTTGCAGCTCGTCTGGGGCCTTCCATTCAGTTAGTTAACTTTTACGGCATGAAACGTGCACAGACCTTTTGTAAGCCCAAATGATAAGTTAAAATACGATAAATCGATGTGTTGGAGATATTCAACTCCGATTACATGAATTTCAACGATGATTCGGTTGATTTTTGCTAAATTTACGAAAAAATTCGATGGAGCTAAGTGGTAATTACTGATTTTGGGCAGCCCGCATATTTATTGTAATTTATGTCCTCGCAACCATTTGTGAAACATGTAAGCTACTCATGAACTCTGGCATGAGATAGACAATCATCGCCATAAACACTATTTATCAATTCAAATGTTTGGGTAAACGTTTTACCAATTTTAAAACCAAATTTGATATTAGCTCTTTGTTCGAAACTCATTTTTGTACCGATGACACAAACACACTGACACTGTAGACGCAATAACTTCGTTTCCATTTAACTGAATATCACCAAGCTTTCACGGGAAGTCAGCTAGGGATGGAACTTCCAACACAGTAACTCATTAAGAAGATGGCGCCATCATAAACATTTTTATGACGCCAGTCCTGTTTATTTGGAACTTCACCTTGTATATTCCAGCTACGTTCAAAATATTGAACCTGCAACTTTTCGACTTCATGGTGTAGTTCCTTCCCATTCGGTCTAACACATCTACACCAAATTTTGTAGTATTATAAAATGTTATCAGTTTCCAGTATACGTTTCTTCCTATTTTCTATTTCTATTGAGTTATGTTTGGAACTTAGACAAGCACTTTTTTCGGCTTACATTTTTACACTGTAAGAGCATTGTAATTTGATGTATACAATTTGCTTGAAAGTCCAGCATTTTATCTGGTTATT
Source organism: Anastrepha fraterculus (assembly GCA_037575425.1). Classification (NCBI taxonomy): domain Eukaryota; kingdom Metazoa; phylum Arthropoda; class Insecta; order Diptera; family Tephritidae; genus Anastrepha; species Anastrepha fraterculus. The sequence goes on from JAYXIM010022501.1 coordinate 5,323, forward strand.
CTTTGGCTAACTTCGGCAACTATCTTTTGTTTGTACGAATTGTTCCAACAATTGCCAAACAAAGGCTCGCAATAATAAACTACACATTCAGAAAAAAATTATTTGTTGTTACTTTCCTTCGACCTCCTGTTAAACCAGCTTGAGAACAATGAAATCCCAAGTGGAATTGAACAAACCCTTCTTTCATCCTTCACCAAATAGAGAAACCCATTTTTATATACCTACTACTAACGTCGCACTCTTTTCAGTTGAAACCAACTCTGAGATAACTAGAAAAAAATGTATTCTGAAACAACTGTATAACATTTTCCCACCGGTCATATTGACCGATCGTACGTAATAAATTTTTCTCGGAAAAAAAAATAGAAGTAAAGAATGAAGCAAATATTATATTATATGCATATTCTAAGAATCGTCATACATTTTTATAACCGTCCCTGGATAGGTGAATATGTAGCCTTAATAACATCTTTTTTATTTTATCTAGTTTTCTTATGTATTACCCTGATTTATGTAGGAAAACACCTTAAAACATTAGTTTTTTCTAAGTCGACTTTTTGTACATTTTTGCAGGTTACACTCGGATAAAAATGTGTAACTTAGAAAAAATTAATTTAAATTAGCCTTAGGAAAAAAATGTAATTTGCAGAAGTTTGTATTTTATTAACTTTTTTCCTTCTCCTTTAACGTAACAAGCAGTAAAGCACGATATGTATAAAAAATCATTTAAATTTTCTTTCAATTGTATTTTAAATAAATTTTCACTTCACTATTATATTTGGCTTTAAGCCACTCTAAGTATGTACAAAGCAGTGTAGTCTTAAATATCTGTGAACAACCATACCCCAAGTCGCTTGCTGTTCGAACATGCAAATCAGTAGAAGGCACATAATTGCCACTGACAATGCTATTACAATAACAGAACTATTTATACATTTCCATTTTTGCATGTTTGCATCGTAAGCAGTTTATTCCACACAATCTTGTACTTTTTATTTACTTATTCATTTAATACTTTCACTTTTACTCATTTACATTGAAAAATGTAAACAAGCAAATCACCCAAAGAGACCGAAGAAAGCATAAAAAAAGAGGTATTTCCCATGACAATAGGCCATTGCTCTCACTTACTGCCATTTGCTTTCTGTTGTGCGTAGCTTTAAATTTGATTTTTCTTACTTTTTTCCACTTTGCATTTTTTATGTTCTCTATTATATGGTTCACGACTGTGAACCACTTCAGAACGCATACAATTTTCTTTTCAGGCTGAAAACTCTGTATACAGGCAGTTTTGCCTTTTCCTGACATTTAATTCGTTCACATTGTCCACCCGACAACTAAGTACAATAAACAACATTGCATAAAATATATAGAAGAAAGTTAGTATGGCATGGCAGAATAATGGAAGGATACAGTATATGTCCCGCTTATTACGAGAGTCAACATTTTTGTATAAAATTGGCCGTGCCCTATTTATACCTTCCGCGAATAAACTGTTGCTATCAAATACATTTCATAAGAAAAACACGTTCGGTTTCTCATCAGAGATCGTCTGCGAAAAATTGGTAATAAAAGCGTGGTAACGTCTTAAAACCATTTTTGATGAGTTTAAGAAAGGGATACTTGAGCTTCCCTACAACTGAAATCATTGCTAGTATACCACGGGCAAACGTAGCCGAATGGGTTGGTGCGTGACTACCATTCGGAATTCAGAGAGAACGTAGGTTCGAATCTCGGTGAAAGTCCAAAATGAAGAAAAAACTTTTTCTAATGGCAATGGCAAACCTCCGAGTGTATTTCTACCATGAAAAAGTACCTTATAAAAAATATCTGCCGTTTCGTAGTCGACTTAAAACTTTAGGTCTCTCCACTTGTGGAACAACATCAAGACGTACGCCACAAAGGCGTAGCAGCTCGGCCAAACACCCAGAAAGGGTGTACGCGCCAATTATATACTTATATGTATATACATATATACCAAAGTTTAGAGCTTGATGCTTTAACAACTCAAAATATTTCAGAAAACTTTCTCCATCTTGTAAAATAAAATAAAATCAAAAACCTAATTATGTAAGTACATATGCAACACATGGGCTGGAAACCCTGCGCCTAACACACAAATGTCAGTGGTTATATTGCATTCACTTATTTTTCAGTCAGAACTAACCTTAAAAACACAGCTGCTAAAATTTCATGATATTCTATTCATTAGTTTGTGAGTAATTGTTCTAAGAGTGTCGTTACTACTGTTACTTCCAAAACAATGGATTAAAAAGAACTTCGTGTTTTAATTTTACGCTGCTTCTTGATGAAAATTGCATTGATGAATAAAGCTATTTGTTAACAAAAAAATTGTTCTCTTTGTTAGGTCCGAGACTTTTCAGCCCATGTATTATGTACCCTAATAACTACATAGGCACAGAATACTCCGATTTTCACAGGATTTTTCTTCATTTAAAGCTGGCTCCTTCTGAAAGATTTTTTGACATAGATTGTATAAATTTATAAAAAAGGTGCGTTTAAAGGCTAAAAATAGTTAATTAAAGCCATAAAACTAGTTTTCAAACTGCAATGAATCAAAAATGAATTAATCAGTTGGGTAAATTTTTTTCATATAAAACTTTGAAATGTTTAATAAACTCTACATTAATCAAATTCGTCAATTAGATATTTCCTATTACTTAGGCCAATAGTCTTAGCAGCTAATGCCTTTCTTAATGTAATATAATTATTCATGATTGCATTTCTAATAAATAAATAAATATTTCCTATTACTATTAAAACTTTTGAAAATTTAAGGAATATATATTTTTTTTAATCACTTTTGGGGTGTTTCCTGTGTGCTAAACTCCATCAAACGGATATACATATGTATGTACATAAGCAGGCATAGAGCAGGTGAAAAGTGTATGCTCCCTGATTTATATATCTGCTGATTTCCCTTTAATTCCTATTGGATATTTCACAGTCACAACAAGGCAAAATTAGAGTTTGGAGTTTAAAATAATTAGCTTTTTAGAAAAAATTTTATTTTAAATAAGATTTTAAAATAATTGTCAGCTTATGATTCCGCCTTGCAATTCAAATATTATCACTCGTAGTGATTGAGTTAGATAATACATTTTTTTAAAGAAATAATTCGGTGCATTTGTGTTCTGAATAGGATGTAAGGCCCAGGATTTCGGGATATCGGTTTGTTTGAGTCTCAAATTTGCTTACAATACCAAGATTTTCGGGATTTTCAATTTCGTATGAAGCATATGAAATGGACACCAAAAAGCCCCCTTTTATAGCAAGATCACTTTGCAACACTATTGCGGTAGAAATCAGCTGGAGTCTTGGTGTCCAATGTTTAACTCTTCAAATGACTCAAATATTTATAATCGTATTGCACCAAATAATTTTTAAATAATATGAGTGGCCTACCATTCACCTCAGGTATGTTTGAAAGTAATATTATCAAGTTCTAATTTTATCATTTCAAGTTCAAACAATTTTTTTTTTTACATTTTTTTGGCATAACAATTTTTTTTATATACCTTAAGCTACTTTGTAGCCTCGGTAGTCTAGCGTAAGTGCACTAGCCTGCCATCCCAGAGGTTGTGGGTTCTAATCCCACGTAGAGCACGGTCCTCGCACTTTTCTAAATTTACCTACTTTACTAGTTTCTAAAAATAAAAAACAAAATCCTCCAATTCCATTCCTCAACTCCAAAAAACTTATCCTTTGCATCCTTACGCCCAATAGTCAGCGCATTACATACTGTGGCTGCAAACCAAGAAAAAGCAAAAAAAAAACAAAACAAAGAAAAAGACACAGTTACACATTGCAGCAGTGGCGCCAGCAAAAGGAAGTGGGCAATCACGGTAATAGCGCAGACACACCAAATTTAGCGAAATCCTCAACCATCTGTGTGATCCTTCTGCCAGAAAAATGTCACACACAGATGGCGCTTCAAGCAGTAAGAAGGCGTTGTTCCTAAGCAACGGCAGCTGGGCATTCCCACTACTTAGGACTGGTAGCGGCAGGTTAATCACCTACCCTGTCAGAAATCAAAAACAGATTAACGAAACCAACGCAAGACTGAGTCTTGTCGAGGAGGCTACTTTGTGAGACATGTATGTGGGATTTGACTGATCAGCAACACTACGAACGAACGGACTAAGATCCCATTAGGCAACACTGTGAAATGACTTGCAGACGCAAGACTGTACAACGAATAATAGGGTGAGAATTGACCGAACAACTTGACTAAGAGGACATTGCGAAATGAACAATAGAAACGAGCTGACGTTATTTACAACCGCGCGGGAACGTACGGACCATTTAAATTATAAAAAAGAAACATTGTAATATTTGAATTAAAATAACGAGCGAAATGAACTAAAATAATATTTGTGCTATCAATGAAGAAACACACGTATAAGCAAAGTGCATATAATTTGTTTGAAGTAAAAGTATTACAAAATAATGAATATAAAATCCTGAGATTAATATTTAAATTCCGGGATTGTAATACCGAGATCCCGAAAATATCCAGCTAATAAAAATAAAACAAATTGGCTTCACTAGCATTGAATAGGAGAAAATTTCACTAGTAGTTTATGTAGTGAAGTATAAATTAGTGGTCCGAAAATATGGGTAATAAGCCAAAAAAAAGTTATAAATTGCTACAATATAAATATTTTCACTAATATAGTGAACATTTAAACCTAACTTTTTAACATATATCCAATTCTTCTCCTTTGGTGCTAGTCGATACTGGAATTTTGAAGTATTTTCTTATCGTTCATGATTCATTGGGCAGGCACTGTAAGTAAGCGCCGAAGCATATTCTTGTGCTGACCTTTTTATTTTGTTGAGTAAGATATTTGTGTAGCTCTTTGCGGATGCGCCTTTTTCCCCGTCGCCAGAATGCCATTGAGCTATATTTGCATATTCTTTGTTTTGCATCAAACGCCTTTTGTTCTATTATTTATTCGCGTGCGCTGATATTGAGATGCTCGGAATGACAAACCTGCATTATGTTGATTTTATGAACAGTAAATATTGCATAAATGCATAAATAAATGTATAAACTCGCACTCTCTATAGAAAATACTAATATACTGCATAATATTAAATAACTCTTGTACAGTTTTCAAAAAATTAACTTTAAAGGATTTAGTCCGGGTTTGCTGACATGCAAAGTGAGTTCTGAAAAAAAACGTGGAATAAACGTACACTTGCTAGCATCTTTATTTTTTCTAGAATTTTACCAGTTACTATGTCAGTTCGATAAATTGACCCAAAATTTAAAAGCTGCCCCCCCTCTTTTCAGCGTTAAGATTCTAGCTCAAGGTTAATGTATGTATGTATGTCGACTTTGCAGATTACTAAATTAAATGTTATTGAGGTACCTACTATAACACACATCCGATAGATGTTTTACTCGCAGCTCTGCGTACTAAAAGGCAATGAGTTCAACTTTAGTTGCATAATCCCAAAAATCGATTCCATCCACTCAAGAAATTCAAGACTTAACAGATTTGATACGGAATCTATTAATTAATCTTAATACTAATAATACTCTTAACCTAAATTATAGTACCTACAGCTTCTTGAAGAACGTTAAGGTTATTAAGGGGGCCTCAAATATGCGTCACAGGGTTGGAAGGTCAATTCTTCTGAGATGTGACGAATCGACAGTAAGCAACAGCGACGGAGCCAATGAATTTGGGTGGTGTCTCAGCCGTTGGTTGGTTTGATTACTGCTATTTCTGCTGGCACTAATGGAACATTTAGGTCTCGATGGATATTTTCATTGGTTATGTACCACGGCGCTCCAGTAATCATTCTTAGTTTCATCTGTCCACTTTTGGTCTCAATGTGCCTTTTCCATGTTAGGCGCCTGTCTATACGAACACCAAGGCATGTACTATCTTTAGAATGAGATATGAGTGTGGAGTTTAGATATATACTCGAGCTGTCGCTTCTATTTAGCGTTAAAGTCACATGCTCACACTTTTGCTCATTCACTTTGATGCGCCAGTCTGCCAACCACTTTACTATGTGTTTCAGATGCCTGTTGAGTTCACCCGATGCTCATATTGGACACTCGGAGCGACAAAGGATTGCAGTGTCGTCAGCAAGCGTGGATGTAAATATTTGCGGATTTGTTGGAAGGTGACCCGTGTATATTGCATATAAAAGCGGACCCAGTACACTGCCTTGTGGTACCCCGGCTATAATATCGACTTCTTCAGTTAGATAGTTTTTATATCTTACCATAAATACTCGATTTGTAAGATAAGATTCTAACACTTTGTGTGAGCTTTGTGACAGTGTGCGTTTAATTTTGTAGACAAGTCCCTCGTGCCATACTCTGTCAAACTCTTGAGCTACATCAAGAAAAATGGCTGAGCAATATTCCCCCCATTCAAAAGCACTCCTTATTTCGGAGCTGATGTGATTGGCTTGCTAAATTGAGCTGTGTTTCTCACGAAAACCGAACTGATGAGCTGAAACGATGTGGTTTTGCTGCAGATGTGGCATCAGTTTTCGTTTTTGCGACTTTTCAAATAGTTTGGAGGGAGATGGCAGCAGACTTATGAAGCTGCCTTGGCTTTATTTTTCCCTAGCTTCGGGATCATAATAATGGTCGGTTTTTCAATTGAGAAGCACAGTGGGCAACTTGAAGAATTGCATTAAAAAGTACACTGAGGAATCTAACAGCGCAGCTTGGAGTCTCTACTCTCATTTTAGGAGATATTTGATCATACCCAGGTTTTCTTTAAGATTCATCTCGTTATCAATTATTGACTTTAGCTCATGCGGAGAAATTTTTATTGTATTGTTACTATATTCACTACGAAATTTCCTTTAATCGGTTTAAATTGCAGACAGTACAAGCCCATTAGTTTGTTGGTTGGGTTGAAACACCATCCTCAAATGCTCCACAAACACATTGGCTATTTCTACATCTGTCCAAGCCCAGGCGCCTTGATTGTCACGAATTGGTGGTCCCTCAGATTCAGCTGGTGGCCTCAATTTGTATGCCTTCCATAAAGACAGATTAGGTCCCGTTGAATTGAATATGAAATTGAAGAGGTCGAGCCAAGGAGCACCAGGAGATTTGGTGGCTCCTAAAACACTCAGGCTAAAAAGCCCATTGTATTTAAAGCTCTGGAAAGGGGGTAGATAGTCAAGGAGGGAGGGAGAAAAGTATCAGAGAAAGAGATAGGAAAGAATAGAGACAGAGATAGAGATAGTTAGTTCTGTGAGAATTTCCCAGATTCTTTGGCAAATCTGTAAATATCCTCCAGTTTTAGAGAACGAATGTTACTCATTCCCATGACATCGGAACCCAATACTCGTAGTCGCGCTTTAGCAAAGGCAGGACACTCACAGAGAAAGTGCTCAGTGCTATCCGCCTCCTCCAAGCATGACAGGCATACCGGGTCCTCGATGATTCCAATGGTGGCCATATGCTGACCCCATGGGTTGTGTCCTGTAATGATGCCGACCATCAACCGAATGTCTTTCCTTCTAAGTTTTAGTAGAAAGTTTGACAGTTTTCTGTTCGGACTTGTCACAAAACACTTTGCAGTTCTGCAGCGTTCTAGACCGGACCATTGCTCTTTATGTACATTGCCTACATAATCGTTGATCCGATTCTTGATTCCTGCGGGACTGATTCCGCTTATTGGCTCTGGCCCCTGTGGGGGCACCGCTGATCCACGGTTGGCCAATTCGTCGGCAATTTCGTTTCCTTGAACACCGGAGTCTCCCGGAACCCATATAAGTACAAGCCTGTTTTGTCTTGCGACAGAATTAAGCTTCTTCTTACATTCTTGAACAATCTTTGAGGTTTGCTTCGCGTTCTCCAGGGCCTTCAATGCAGCCTGGTTGTCACTGAAGACTCCAATCTGTTTCCCGCTCCATCTCCTCTCGATTATCCATTCGGCTACTTTTAGGATGGCAAAAACTTCTGTTTGGAAAACAGTTGCCATTCCCCCCATAGCATAGTGATACTTATTACTATCGTTTAAGTACCAGCCGGCTCCAGACTCTATTTCAGTCTTGGACCCATCGGTAAAGAAAATATCCGTCAAACCTCCCTGCGTGCATTCTGAATTGCTCCATTGCTCACGCAATAGAAATCTGGCATCAAATTTCCTTCCGAATGAAACTGTGGGTATCAGGTCATCTTTAGGTGCCAAAAACAGTGGATACTGCTCCAATAGCAGCTTAAAGATTTCTCTGTGTCCCGAAATTCCATCTTCGTGCCAGAAACCATATTTATGGAGTCTACACATTGCTTTTATTGCTTCCTGTTGTATCTTAAGGTCCAGGGGGAGCAAATCAAGCATAGCATTTAGGGCATCACCAGAGGTTGTACTCATGGCACCCGTGATACATAAACACACACTTCTTTGCAGCCTGTACAGTTCCCGGATTGTGGACTTAACCATGCTCCGTCGCCACCAGACCACAGAAGCGTAAGTGATGATTGGTCTGATAAGTGCCGTGTATATCCATAGGACCACAGCAGGTTTCAGACCCCAAGTTTTGCCAAAGGCTCTACGGCATTGCTGAAAAATCTTCAATGCACGATTCACCTTCAGTGAACGTGTGTCTGCCAGGTCAGCTTCTTATCCAAGATTACTCCTAGATATTTAACTTCGTTGGAAAGACCAAGTGTCACACCTTTCAGTGTTGGAAGACTGAGTCCATCCAATTTCCGTTTGCTCGTAAACAAGACTATGGTTGTTTTGTTCGGATTAACGGAAAGACCTTGTCTCATGCACCAATCATCGATTTTGTCAAGAATCCTCTGCACTTTCGTGCAAAGCCTCCTTAAGGATTTATCCGATGTTAGCGCACAGACGTCGTCCGCATATGCTTGGACGTGAAAGCCGAGTTCCTGCATCTCCGCTAATAGGGAGTCTACGACGAAGCACCACAGCAGCGGAGAAAGAACACCCCCTTGGGGACATCCTTGCTTGGCCCTGTACTACATATTAAAGGGTAAGAGGCATATTTTTACTTCCGACTTCATAAACCTCAATCCTTCCGTCAATATTACTAAGCAAAAATATGGCAAATAAATTTTAGTCACATATAAAGACAGCAAGGAACTAACTTGTGGCAAATAAAAGGATATAATTATAGAGAACTCGACAAATCTTGAGTGTGTGTGCATATATTTCTAGTTGATTTAAAGTTTCGTTTGCCTTTTATCAAAATATTTCCCTTTTTGTTAAGAATATAATAATAAAATATGAGCCTAAAACAAATTTTCCGCATATCAGAGTTTAATAGCTCAAACGTATGAGATTTTCCCATGGCACACAAACCTATTTTTGTATTGCATATTTCGCTCTAGATTTATATTTGCATATTGAGTCTTACATTTACTGCCCCTAAGTAATAACTAACTTCAATAAAATGTGAAAAATGTTGGTATAACTGCAAAAATATTTGTTGAAGAATGCACTGCAAAAGCAAAATGCATATGTATGTGTGTGTGTGTGCATATTCAAAAATTTCATAAAATAGTAATAGTTGGCTTACTTTAACTTGTCCAAATTCAGCCACACACAGATACATACATTTGTATGTATTGCACAGAAATGTTTCGCTTTAACTTTTGTGTGCCCTCTCAAAAAGTACTACTACGCCAAGTTAAATTAATGTCTTTCCCGTCTTACACTGCCATTGCACGGCCCACTTAGACTGCTACCGTATTTGTGTGTGTAGAAATTCTGAGCTAAGAAATTACCTTATTGCTTTCAGCCGGTACGCATTTTTGATATAATTGGAGTTAACATGCTGTGCACATTGAACGCAAGTCTCTACCAACCTGCAATCTGAAACGTGTGTCTGCACGAGTTTCTGTGCGAGTTATTCTGCTCAATTCTGTTCATTAAACGCATTGCGTATGTCCATAAATCAGACAGTAGGCATCGAGAGTACACAGACGAAATCATATTTGCGCTACTACACTTGGTTGGCCACCAGTAATGCACACAAATTCGTATTCGATAGTCATTCATATATTCACAAACCCTGTAGGAAAAGCCTAACTAGTATGGATGCATTCTGATTCAAATAATGTTATTTTTTCTATCCACTAACCAATTTGAACAAGGTGAAAATTTTTTTCTAAAATTTAATCTCCGCTCACTATATTTTTTTCTACCACCAGCTTCTTACTATTCACGTTGCCAACCAATTAGCTTTCTTACACTGGAGGACAGAAAATTCATTTTAGCGTACACATTTGTCAATAACACCGTAACTGGTTCTTTTGACGGCCCTTCTCTTTTAGAAAAAAATGCTGGAATTCTTTGAAATTGCTTTTTTTAGAAGCTGTTACTTTAATGCTTCCCTATCTAGAACCTGTGCCGAACTAAACTTAGCCTTCAAAGCTTAAAATTTTTATTTCAAGTTCATTTATTTATTTCAATCAAGTTCTATTTAAATACATATGTGGGAATGTTTTTCTCTGCGTCACATCACTAATGTTTTACTTGTTTTTTGTATTCCAAGAACTGAAATATGTAAATGTAATTAAATATAGCATATGTATCTGGTATGTAAGGTTCTTGTAACCATAGACTTCAATAAATTATTAAATAATAGAAGAAATCTTACTAGTTGGTCATTGACTAGAACAATTTTAATATAAAAAACAATATTAAAATTTTCTAAATTAGTTTTCTAATTAATTTTAATGAATTTATAAATAAATTGCTTGCATGACAGATATCCAAAAATTAAGCACTTTCAGTATTTAAAGACTATTTATGCTTCCACCTCCTTTTTAAACGCCTACTTCGCATCATTTAGAAAAAAATTGTTGTCAGCCCTCCCGTTAACCCTGTATGCACATAAGTACATACATATGAATATATGTATGCACAAACATCTATCATCATTTCGTGTCCTTTATATTACCATTACTCCTGGCTTTCTTCCTATCATCATTCTGCCACATCCTTTCTCTTTTTTTGCAGCTTCATTGCTGTGTTGCAGCTTTCGCTACTAAATGGCTAAACTGCATCACCCTTCCATAGTAAATACCGAATCCCAATCGATTAATTTATTTACTTTTCTATTTACGTAGTAGCTTGGGAAATATTATCTTCATTATTATGGGCCATGATTATGGTATATGATTACAAATAAAACGAGAACACAAACGCGCGTACGCTTCTATACAAACGCACACAAACATAAATGGTAGTTATATGAATGTGTGTGAAACCAACTTATAAATAAATATTCAAGAGGGGAGTTAGCAGCTAAAGATGCGAGTATCTAACATACATATACATATGTATACATATATGCGTATGTATACACATTAGGGTGAGTCAAATTTAGATTTTTAGATTAAGATTTTTATCGAGATCTTTCCTATTGCAGTCGGAATCTACATATAATTCTAAACTTCTAGATTCTTGAAAAGTTCATTAGAACATAGCTCTAAAGTCAATTGCAAGCCCCAAAATTAAAAAAAAAGCTATCTTTGATTGGTACGAAAATAGGGAGGTAGTTGTGGCTATGAAAGCAAAAAGTGCTAAAAAGAGACCTCGTGTTTAAAGTAGAGACTTGAATATATAAATCTGAAGTCAAAATAATAGTAAATATATTGTTTATTGTAAAATAAATGTACGATTAGAAAAAAAGAGTTAAAATAAATTTTTTGAGTGCTCTAAAATTTAATTGTTTTTGATGCTTTTTGCAAGTTTTACTTTGATTCATATATAAAAAAAATATATGCGGTAAGTTTCGCTTCTTAGGTATTAAAAAATTAACTAAATATTTTTAAAATAATATTTTATATTGTATAATAATAAATACTTTTTAAATAAAATAAATTAAAAATCACATAAATTTTTCATATTCGCGTCTTCTTGAGGGGCTATAAATAAAAAATTGGTATCAAAAAAAATGTTCGTACCAAAACATTTCCAAATAAAAGTTCGTATTAAAAAATTGCATTCAGTATTCCTTAGTGTAAACAAAATTAATCAGCCTATGGGAAGATTTACAATTCAGGTGCAGATACAAACGAACAACCAATGGGGTGTGCAATGGCCAAAAGTTATTCAAAACGAAAATTGGATGAATTCTAACGGACGTTTTTTTTTTCTTATAATTTTATGTAGAATGCAAAAAAAAACCCACCCTAATGCACACGCATGTGTATACTTATGTTTGCGTCCATGAGTCTGTATTTTATTTATGCGTATCACAAATATTAATATTGTTGGTGTCGTTAATTAGGTGTGGGATATGAAAATGTATGACTAAGTGTCAAAGGTCATATTAGTGTTGATGACAAAGCATGATTAGTTAATGTTTAATATCATAAACTACAAATCAGTGCTAGGGGCTAGCTTTTTTATTAGTCTTGCGACATTCGTAATTAAACCGTAGCCAAATTTAAGTAGACTTTATTTAACAATCGTTACTATTAAAGCATTATTCGAGCTGATTTTCGAGTTGATTTGTTTTCAAAGCATAGAACTTCGGATGTTCGTATGAACTTTTATGTATCAAATAAAAATTGATTGTACTTATATACGTCAAATAAATCAAGTTGATATTCTCTGGTGCTAATTACCTTGATTTTGTAATTTGATTAGTTATAATTATGTTTTAAGTAAATAAACAAAATAAATACAAGCAAATTTGAATTCTTTTGAAATATTTCGACATATCTCGATTTAGTCTATACTATCATTGATCATCTAAGGCAGTCCTACTCAAAGTGTGTTCCGGCAATAGGGTACCGTAAAGTCATTGAGGGAGCTTCGCGAAAATAATGGACATGAGGAAAAAAACAAATATGTACTAAAATTCATCATAGACCTTAAAAAAAAAGGCTAACTATGTGAGTAGTCGTGGAATGCAAACGAAATTTTAACGAAAAATTTTCAAATGTTTCAATTCAATCTACCACTGTTTTTAGTTAAAATCTACAACACCACTACTCCATACAAAATTTTAACAAGGCTATTTAAACTTAGAAAGGAGTTATGAACTTTCCTACTGATATTTCTTCTAATTTGAAAGACCGTTTAGGTTATATGGTTTAATTTTTTAAACTAAGAAGGTAAACATGAAATATTACTCAACACCAAATTACTACTCTGAAAAAAAAAAACAATTGAGTTTTTGGATTATTCGTACTGCTAAAGGAGAAATAGAAAGCTTTTCATCCCTCAGTAAGTTCGGTAGCGGCTCAGGAACGTTTCAGAAAGATACGCTTGAAGAAACGGTATTTGTGAATACTTCTAACATTTCCTACAAAGTACTTGGGCGAAAAAGGGTTCTCAATCCATGCAGCTTCTTCTTCTTTTAATTGGCGGGAAAACCGCTATTTTCTTGTGCACCAGTTGTTATTTTTCTTGTGCTACCCAGCGCTAGTTTGACACACTAAGTGAAGTCCTGCCGCGGAATGTATGGATATCCTACGTTGATGTAGAAAGGTGCTATTTGGAGTGCAAGAGGCTGCTGAATGTGTGTGTGTAGGTGGCAAAACTGTTGGGACCACACTTTCAATGGTCGTGTATATACGAGTACATTCGGGACGTTTCATTAGTCGCTGGGAGTTCTTATTTTAAATTTTACTTTAACCTAGATTTTCTTCTTGCAAGGCATTTTCCTCTTAAGTTGGGGAAAACTGATCTAAAATATTGTAAAATACTTTAAAATTTTCTTGAAATGTCCTTATCAATTTTACTATTGTTGAACGATTTTCTTTACTTCAGCATTTTGTTGGGGCACCATATTGGAAAGTGGTATACACTAGAGACACTCAAACACGTGCACGATTTACTCTATATTTTTAACTTTCCATTCATTTTCGCTTGCTTTTCCTTTTCGTTTTGTTTGTTTAATTTCTGTACTGACGTCATGAACCTTGGGAAGGTGCAATCTTGCCTTCTACCATTTTTGTAACAGTAAGCCATACTGCTCATCAAATAAACTAAAATCACTGAAATATACGCATCCATGAATCGCAAACAATTTCAAAAGCTAAAATTTCTTTCAATTGTTCTAAATCCAATTTCTGAGGCTTTCTTGGTCACTTTTGTTTCTGCATATGTATGTATAAATATACCATATTTTTGTGTTATTTATCTCCAAACTGTTTACTTAATAATAATGTTTGCTTATCAACAACAAAATAAATAAATCTAAAATACATTATCAGATTGTACGCAAATGCATTAGGATAATTTTAAGCGCACACAAAATTGGCATACACCGGCTTTGTACACTAGAGTGCATCACGAGCCATCCAAAAAAAATAAAATTAGGTACTATTTTCCATCGAAATTATACAACTTAGTATATTTTAAGACTACCGCATTCCTCCACAGTCATTTCACCTAAAGGTAACATGAGCTCCTGATCATTGGGACATTGAGCGTAACTGCACAGAGAGAGTTGGCACCAAGTTGATTGATGACGGACTTGTGAGCTACTTATTTTTGAGGAAATTGTGAGAGCAGCGAATGAAAGGTGTCGAAATTACAGCAGTTGTAGAATGGCACGACAATTGTGGCCGACTCTCAATGCTAACTGCACACTGATTTCAGTTATAACGGGTCACTGTACAATAGGCAGGTAAGCCCAGAAGATGGATGTGCAAGAATATGACTTCTGTAGAAGCTTTCTAGAGGAGAAAGAGGAAGAGACGACCTCGCACCTCCTGTGCTATTGTGCTGCCCTATCCAGACGGTTTTTTACTATTTTTAGAAGGACCATTTTTTAATTGAATTGAATTGGAAGATCACCTTCTAAAATTCTTGAAAGGTATATACTGGTTTCAGGAGGTATAAGGACGAGTTCTCGCCGCGGCATCTCAATGGACTATGAGTCTAATTGGATCGCACTGGACAACCGCTTCAACCTAAACTAACCTAAGACTACCGCCAAAAAAATTCTAAAACATAGTATGCTTTACATATGATGGGCCAACTTGATGCCTCCAAAAATGGATTTTCTTTTGTTTTTTTTGGAAATAAAATTGGTTTTTAAAAATATTTATTCCAAAAACTCACCTCAAAAGACGGAACAGTTTAAGCTTAAAACGTCTCCATAAAAGTGTTTAAAAATTGAATCAAAGGAACCAAAACAACAAAGGTGGCTCAAAATTAATCACCCGATCGGAAAACTTACATATACTTTTTGCAAATGAAGTCGTGCGTCAAATCATGTTTGGCACTTGTTAGTTCACAGCTGCAGTATGCGAAGAAGGTCAAAATAACGATTTCCACTACTCAAAAGTGTACTTAGTTAAAAAGTTATTCAAAAACAAATTTTATGTTTGCTACTTGAATCATTTTAATAGCATACAAAAAAGAGATCAATTACACTGTAGAATATAATAGAAAATTAATGCATAGGTTTAAAAGAGCCACTGCTCTTAATTGGAGCAGAAGGCGAAAAACAAAAACAAAATAGCATGATTAATTTTGCGCCTTGTATATTAAAATTAGTATAAATTTTTTTTAAAGATATACAAATTCTGGGTTAAAATTACAGCTTAAACACTGAGAAAATATTGTACTTTCTAATGATGCCTCCAAATCAGTCAAAATTTTGCTGAAAGATTAAAGTTTTCCCTAAGTAAATCTTTCAAAACAAGTCAAAAACAGCATCAAAGGTCTCATTATTTACATTTTAATTTATTTTTTAAACATTTTAATGAAAATCTTAACCAAACTAAAACAAAAACGTGTGGCATTTAAATATAAAACTATTGCTTTTGTTATAAGAAAATGCGCAGCAACGTCAAGAAAAAACAATTATAAAAAAACAACGGCATTCTTCAAAAACTTCTCATAAAACTGCTTACCAATAATCTTTTTAGGAATTCAAATTGAAAACCGTGCAATTGGTAAGTGAAGTATGTGGAATTTTTAAATTTTTTGTACATAACTTTTAAATTGAATTTATGTGATTTTTTAGGACAATAACTAACTCTACTTTCATGCAGAAGTTATGATAATTAAAAAAGAAGTCAAAACTGGTCAAAATATTCATGAATTATCGCTTTGTCGTGGTGTTTTTTTTTCAATCGGCCGAGCTTATATACGTACATATGTCGCAATATCTTTCCCAAATATTTTGGCGTAAGTCTTGTACATATTTATATATGTATATACATGAACATCCAATAGGAAAAGATTTTATGTTTGGTTTTAAAATGAAAACGACATTTTTTATAAATATTTAAATTTTGCGCTTATCTGTTGTCAATCTACCAAACCGTAAATTGGCACAGACATAACTAACTGCATATGTACATACACATGTATGTATGGAAAATGCTTAAGTATGTGCGATTTCGTAGATACACATACATACATTACTTCTTCCTATGCTGTTTAACCGTTCGTTGGTTGGGGTGTTACCATAAAACAGGTTGGCTCTCTCCTTTGCGAAGTTATACCTGTAATTTACGCCAACTGCAGACAGTTCCCGTTAAGCCTGCTTCTTGCATTGAGTTTCTGAACACCCTTGACTTCGTTGTCTACCCCTTCCAGATCGGTCATATTTATAGTTTATTAAAATGTGCATATGCATAACCAGGCCAAGCAAACACATTCGTTTTTAAGTAGACATGTCATTATTAAGGTCGTGTCCCGCACGAACTGAGTAATCGATCTTATGCAGAATAATTCGCTTAAATCGGTATCTTATAAGTTTCTGCGGCACATGAACGTACTGGTGTAATAAGAGACTTATAAAGTGAGGTTTGTATTCATATTGAAAGGTTATTATATCTAATCGCCTACTGGCGTATAACAGCAACTCTCAGCAAGAGCTATTCGTCGGCAGCTCCCAAATTTAAAGTGGTTGCTGGTCTTTATGGTGGTTACTAAGTAGTGTTACTTGCAATAGAATCTACATATGAATGTGTATAAATATATATAACAACGTGCATGTGTATGGTCATGGAACATAAGATAAACATATGAAAAGTAAATTTAAATTGCGCTTATTGTTTTGTACATATGTACATACATACATACATACGTATGTTTGCTGCTTGTATTGCCTCTGCGCACATGAGACTGCATCTTCTATGTATATATGTATGTGAGTGTGTATGCCAGTTTATCGGCAATTTAATGTTTTCCAAATATGTTGTTTAACTTAACTGACACAGACTCCTTAGAGATACATTATCTGGCAGGTTAACAGCAGCGAGCAGGTGAACGCGCCCCAGCTAAAATACGAATTACGCATACGCCATGTCGTACCCGTACGCTATGCTGTCTGTGCTTGGACGTGTTATATATATTATATGGGTAGGGGAAAGCTGTGCACGCTCTTTGCTACAGACAATTCTCGCCATGAGCTGACATTTAAGTTACATTAGAGACTTGCGAGTGAATACCAACAAGAACTGGCGCTTACAATAAATATATAAGTATGTGTGTGCAACGTTTGCGAAATTTAATCGATTACCTGCAAGATAACCAAAAATACATATGTTTACATTTACACAATGAGTCGGATTTGTACTTTACCCCACTACTGCATCTCAAAAGATATATCTTATATTTCTTGGCAAGTGTTTGAGAGTATATAATTTCACATACTACATTGGTACTTACAAGCAGGTATTCACATTGCCATATCAGTGGCAACTGCACTAGCAGTCCCAGTTGATACACTCAATAAGTAAATTGTGTTGCTATATAATAACAAAATACAATATATGAAGTATGAAAAGTATACCAATTTTTATTTATTTTACTAGTATGTTTAAATTTCAAAATACCGCTAAGTTCATACATAAACATGAGACCGCACACAAGTAAAGGGATATTCAAAAGTATGCACACATAAGTATATTTATGTGCAGTTACAATGCTATTTCCATGCATGCACATGCCTGTATGTGAATGAAACCAATATTCCGAATACATTACGGCAATCTACTTTTTCATCATTTTGTAGCGTTTTATATCTCAGGCGGGAGCATTAAATCGAGTTAAGCTTATAAGAAACTGTCAGTATACAAACACACTCCACCTCACACATGCACACACATTCGCGTTAGAGTATAGAAAATTACCTGCCAGAGAGAGGCAATATATTCACAGCTGTGTGACACATAAACATGCGCTCACATATTGTTTGTATATGTAGATATGTGTGTAATAAATACTTATGTACATATGCACCTGGGAACACACATTGGGCAAATATTTACCCAAGTGCGAAAATTTCATTACAACTTATACTTTTTATTTAAATTAAATTTGGTATTTTAGTGCTGGTCTGACTGGCTATTTTGCAGATAAGTGGCGTATATTTTGCTCCTTCATTTGGCCAACAACAAGGTGGCGTATTGAGTTTGGTTGATGTTCATTGTTCAGTGGATAGCGCGTCCCCACTAGAACTGGTGATGCTCCAATATTACTTTTGCTTCTTTTTTTGTATTTCTTTTTTCGTTTGTTATTGTGCTTTATTTTTTTTTTTTTTGTTTTTTTCTTTTGTTTTGTCATCAGCTATCAGAACCCTAAGTAAGGGTGTGAAAAATAAAATTGGCATAAATTGCATACAGTAGCTTTCCTTTCCCCCAGATATCGTTATTTTCGTTTACTTTCATAACGTATCCGGTTTTTTATAAGCAAAAAGAATTTAAAATATACGCAAGTACATTAGTGTGAATAGATTTTTTTAAATTATACTAAAAATACTAAGTACTACTATTTTAACTCTTACTAAATACCAACTGTTAGGAAAGAAGTATTTCTTGATTAAAAAACTTTAGTACTTTAAGTGGAACAAAACATTTGATTTCCAAGTATTGGAAACACAAAAGTAACCAACTCTTTTTCCATGATTAATCGCATTGATTTCTTCTCATATTTCTATGTTGTCTGCAAACGTCAGATGATTTTGTATCAGGAACTTTATTAAGGCAAAAATACACTCGGAAGTTTGCCATTATCTTTACACGTTTTTTTATAGGAATCTTTACAATATTTCATAAAGGTAGCTAGAAATATTTATTAAATATATTGTATGTACTTATAAAAGATCTGACCAGACTTTTCAGCTAAACTGAGTACGGCCAAATTATCTTAGGGACTTATCGGCCGGCAACATATTTATACAATACAACATATTTATTGAAAGCTTACATTTAATATCATCCAGTACAGATAGTTTTCGATTATTTTCTATTTTTTTTTTTTCCGAATGCACATACCTACGTACACCTGGATGCCCACTTTCTTAAAAAGAACGACAGGGCAGGCGAATGCTTTGGATTCTATAGCAACTGTTAATCTCCCATATCCGTCTTTACTTTCACAAGCTTTGCTATTCGATTAATAACCAGAAAGTTCGTAGTAAAGATTTTATATGAATTTATTTAGTAATTTTAATATTTTTCCTTCAGGAAATTGAAATAAAAACTTTCTTGCTGTAGAATTTTATAGGTTCCCTTTCCTGCTAGCTTGTAATGTATATAGTATAAAAATGAATGTTTATCTGTATGTCATCGATGAATTCAAAAACTACTGGACCGATTATTATAAAAATTGGTATATGTACCATATGTATTTTTCCAATGCTCACTAATGCCACTCGCCACCAGGTGACGCTGCTGAGTAGCAACTTCTGCGCCGTTCAACCGATTGTCATAAAAATTAGTATGGCCATGTATTTTTACACAAAGCAAACGAATATGGGCTCGACCACTGCAAATACGCACGCTATTTGCCATAATATTGACAACCTGCTTCCCAGCTAATCCAAACGGTCAGCTTTGCGCCACTTATCGCCAAGCTTGCCAGGAACTAAATCTTCTTGAGCATGATGCACATTGGGACGTACATATGTTTGACAATCGCCAACAAGGCACTGGTGCAACTGGGAATGCCTGCTTCAACCCGACCTGCAAACAACCTTTTCGATCGAGATTTGCAACGAGAAACACACTATGATTCTGACGAACTGGGAACATCCGTTAGAACAAATCTTCCGCAGTTGATTCCAGAACAACGCATTGCGTTTGACAGAATTATGCGTGCAATCACAGAACAAAGCGGTGGACTTCTTTCACTAATTCACAAAATAATATTGCACTGGCTATTGCATCATCTGGAATTGCGGCAACTCTTTTGGATGGTGGCCGATCAGCGCATTCAGCATTGGAACTGCCGTTGAATTGGAAAACACTGAGACACCAAAATATAGCATCAGCTAAAACTCTGAAATGGGAAAAGTAATCCAAACGTGTCAAATTACCATGTGGAACGAATGTGCAATGTCTCATAAGAAAGCATTGGAAGCGCTTGATCATACACTGCGAGATTTGAGAAAAAACAGACAGATCTTCGATGGCGCACTCATTTTACGAGTAGGCGTTACGCGCCTTGGGTACACGTGCGTGGGTGTATCAATTAAAATAGATTTGTTAAAGGAGATTTTTCTCGAAGTATCTCTGGAAGGATTTTTATTTTTCAATTTTCTAAAAACTCGAGTTCATAAAGTAGGATCCCGAAAATCCCGATATCAATAATATACCGCAAAGGCACATAGCTACTGTGTATTACTACATATGGAAATACATTTTTTTTATATTGTTTTGATACCTATTGTTTTTTTTTTTTCTTTTTAATTTTTGTTAAAAACTCACTATTTTCCCGACAACCGGTATATCACGAAAAATATATCATACTTATATAAAGGGTGGGCCATGTAAAATTTGCTTTTTGAATCGGCTATAAAAAAAAAAAACTAATGAATATTTTTTCAAACTTTTTTTTCTATTTTGAAGATTGAACATTCTCATTTTTGAATGAAAAATAATATCGTTCAAATGACTGCCACTACTGGCTTTACAGTAGGCCATTCGATCAACCCAATTTTTAAGCACATTTTCGATTGTTTGGGCTTCAATTTCATGAATGGCAACTTTGATTTCGTGTTTTAAAGCATCAATCGTCTGTGAATGGTTCGCATAGCATTTGTCCTTAACGGCTCCCCACGCCCCGATTTTCTGCCCATTCAGCGAACCGAAAACGCATTGGATGGTCATTAGGCTTCAGTTCTTGCACCAATTGAACTTTGTAAGCGTTCATACCAAGGTCTTTATGCAAAATTCTCCTCAAAGAAGTACGTGAAATGTACAAATTTTGAGAACGATGACGAGTTGAGGTTGTTGGATGTTCACGCACATTTTCGGCTACAGCAGCAATGTTTTCGGGTGTACGCACTGTAGGAGCACGTTCACGTGTTGTTATATCCAGTAACGATTCACTTTCACGAACAAGATTAACAAATTGATCCACAAACTGTCTTGTTGGCAAATCTTTTTCTTGGAATTTTTTTTTCAAATTTCTCACAGTTTGAGTAGAAGGCTCTCCACTTCGGAAATAGGTTTTTAATATTTCCCAATTTTGTTCAAGCGTATAGCGTCCCATTTCGTAAATGTCAAACCTTTAAGTAAATTATGAATAGATTTGACATGTCATTTGTGTTACCATTCTCAAAAAATAGTTGCTTCAAAAAGCAAACGCTATATGGCCCACCCTGTAGCTATTCACATGAAACAAAATCTAAAAACAGTTTTCTTTATTCACCGTAAATAAAAATTGTGGGCGCAGCTTGACTGATCGCGCACCATCAGAAGAAAGTCTTTGCCGTAGAAAAGCTGTGCGGCCGATATTTTATTTCATTTATGCTGAAAAAATTATTTATACAGTTTATGACTTGTAAAGAGTTTTTGAAAAGTGACGCATAGATGTTAATAATGAATAATTCCTAGACGAGTCCTTTTTTATGACAATTTTGACATTTATCAAGTAAGCAGATGTACAATTTTTCCCGATAGAACAACGCGTTAAAATTATTGAAATTTATTATGGAAATGGTCGATCTTCAAAAACATACATCGCAAAACCCATCCGAAAGGGTCGACAATTCAAAAATTGGTGAAGAAATTTCAAGAAACTGGTTCTGTCGAGGATAGAAATAGGCCTTCCAGATCAGACTGGGTTTTTTGAAAATAAAGTCGGATCGAGATTACTGAACTCAATGCGATAATATATGAGTGAGTCCTTGAGCATTTAATTTTCGTATGATAGCCTGTAGACGTGCTCCTGGTGAAAGAACCAAAATTTTATTTGTTTTATTTTAAAACAACATTTTGGCGCGTCCTTTGAAAGGCCCTTTACAATAAAATGTATTTTTTTATTTTAGTTTATTTTATTTTGCTTCACTCTTTAACTATTCCTTGTGGGTATGCTCTTAGAGGAAGCAGGACTAGCGTGTTGTAAGGATTACATAAAACATTAATTGAGGTATTCTGGAAAGTGCAATAGAACTTTGACTAATAATAATATTTTGCTTCTGATCTCCTAATTAGTACATAAAATATCAAGCTAGTAAATAGATTTTCCAATTGCAATTTGATATACCTAGAAAACTATTATAGTATAATACAAATTTACTTTTTTCCAAATTTTTTTAATTTCACTAAATAGCTTTAAGTTTTACATCGCAATCAAATTTAAAATGTAATAAAGCAAACCATTTTGCTCAGATAAAAAGGGGAATTAACTTCGCATAATTCTCTCGCTGCACCACCCCGTATGCAAAATGAGATAGTATGAGTGTACTCACCATTGACCTAAACAAAATAAAAAACGCGCAAAAATTTAAATACCTTATCCCTACTTAAAGGATAGGAGAGACAGCTAGGGTGGGAATTCATTACTCCTCTGTAAACTTCCTAGACTAATTTATAAATTTTCGCAGTTGGGGGGAAAAGAGTTGTACAGGTTCCGGTAGTCGAAGTGTAATCAATTACTTGCAAAAGGCCATCTATTTAGTTTGGAAAATTAATTTTATTAATTTTATTCAAAGTGAAAATTGTGTGAAAATATTACAAAATTAAGAATCAGACAGGAATCGCAAGTTGCCTAAATGTGACTTGCAGATAATTTGGCCCATTCGCTGACAATGGCTTTTCTCAGCGCCTCGAGACTGGTAAATCTTTTAGTTCGGACCTCGCTCTCCAAAATGGCCTAAAGAGAAAAATTCATGGGATGCGCGTCTGGTGAATTTGAGAGCTATTGTGCGGACGTTATGAAGTTCGGAAGTATTGGAAAACGTTCTCGTCGGAAAACACAATGTTCGGAAAATGACCGCTCACACTATTACGTTTGAAATCCATTACTGATTTTCTTTTTTCGCGTTTACTCTCGGCAAAATGCTTCCGCGCGCTCGTAAACCATTCTATGGACTCTCCTTTGTCCAACTAACAGCCCGTGCATCAGCCACGCGGTCTGAAGTTAGTTACACTTTCAGGGCCGGACCCTATATGTTTCTCTTGCATCCTCAATACAACTGACCCAAAAAACTACCATCCAACAGAGCTCGTAGCTCACTGCTTCTCTGTCTGGGAAAGAGTTTTGATACCACCCTGTCATGCTTTTTCAGGAAAAACATAGTTGTTTTGCAGATGTTAGTACAGGCTCCAATGAGCTTTATTAATGAAATTCTGGATTGTGATAATAAGTGAATATGTACATATGAAGGAAATCGAAATAAAATATTTCACTACGTCGTTCTTGCTATTTAATAGCCACTCCTCGTACAACTATTTATGGCATTTTCGTCAAATCAGCATTTTTCCCAAAAATCTATTGTATCAATAAAAATGTGAGCGATAGATGCGTTGGAAAATATATTTCTTATCTCAATAAACAGAAGTTTGTTGAAAGAAAAGTGAACATTCAGCGAAATTGTTTCTGCCTTAAGTATTTTCAGCTGAATTCTCATCTCAAATATAGCTGCAATTATATGTATGCGTATGTGTGCGCTCAAGTGCCGATAACTGCTTCTTGATAAATAATATTTTCGGAAAAGTGTCGACCATAAAACGCACGCATGACAGTAGGCAACTTTGCCTGTACAGCTAGTTTTTATCTTTTCAAATGCTGCTCAAATGGTAGTAAAAATACTTACGCTTATACCTACGTATGTACTTGTAACTAACGCTCGTCTTGAGCGATATTTTTAGACTGAATACGAAAATATTTGTGATTACAAATATAACCATTTACTTGCAAAAATATTACTTTATTGTATTTTCTTTTAGTACTTTATGGATTCTTAACAAGTTATTTAAATAATATAAATATTTGCATTTCGTTCATAATTTGTTGTATGAAGCTGGACCAAAACGCATCAGAAGTGCATAGCTTGCATACATTTGCCTTCATTCCAATTGTCGCAGAGGTAAAAGCATAATACATTAAGCTTCTTTGATTTTTCAGTTTTTGTGTGTTTGTCAATCTAATGTTACCACAAGAATTTCAAA
Source organism: Anastrepha fraterculus (assembly GCA_037575425.1). Classification (NCBI taxonomy): domain Eukaryota; kingdom Metazoa; phylum Arthropoda; class Insecta; order Diptera; family Tephritidae; genus Anastrepha; species Anastrepha fraterculus. Next base: position 29,684 of record JAYXIM010022501.1, read on the forward strand.
CGATAATTCAACTGTCAATGCATTGATTTAGGTTAGTAAGTATTTTCGCAGATTTAACTTAATGCAAAGGTAAATTTGACTTTTTTCCTGGCAAAAATACCCTGCCATAAACGCCTACCAATAAGTCCAGGAAGTCCATATTAAAAACGATGAAACGCCAGAACATCAAAATTGTAAGCGGTTTTGACTTTTCCTTTTTCTGAAAGTTCAATATTTTTATTGTATAACGAAAACTATATAAATCCAAGTATTGTACATACAACTCTTCTTGATTGGCTTGATAACCGCTTAAGCGACTTTGCTAACCGCGCTCGTACTAACCGCCGTCAGTTGGAAACACCACATGACCTCCACCTGATTTCTCCCACGCAGATTAGGCTCTCCTCTTCCTCTGCTGCAACCAGCTGATACGGCATCGAATACTTTCATAGCCGGAGCGTTTGTATCGATTCAGACGAAATAACAATGTCGTCAACGGGCAAAGGTCCAAACATTTTCCCCAGAACTTTTCTCTCAAACACTCCGAGGCACACCTCATCGGATATTGTCATCATCCAAGCTTCTGCGCCATACTTTAGGACGAGGATGATGAGAGCCTTCTTCGTTGAGAGAGAACCTTACTACTCAATTGCCTCTTAGTGCAAAGAGCACTTGTTGGCAAGAGAGATTCTCTATTGGATTTGAAGGTTGACATTATTATCAGTTTTTCCGCTGGTTCTTATGTAAATAAACGAATTACAGGGTGGCTGATGAATTTTGCTACATTAAGAAACTCAAATAACTTTTTTTTTAGTGTATGGAACTCATTTTTTTTTCAAGTTGAAGGTCATTAAATTTTATTAAATGTAGCTTAACTAGTTTTAAAAATAATTGAATTTAAATGCCCCCCATGCTCGTTGACACAAGTGCGGCATCTTAGTAAAAAGTTGTTCATTGCTGCTTTGAGAGTTGCGACAGGAATAGCCGCAATTGTTGCCCGAATGGATTGTTAGTTCATTCAAATTTGTTGGCTTTGTTTTATAAACTTCTTGTTTACATAAACCCCACAAGAAAAAGTCAGGTGCAGTAAGGTCAGGCGACCTGGGGGGCCAACGAAATTCGGAGTTTCTTGAAATCAGTTTATTGGGAAATTTTCGTCACAACTCTGTCATAACAGTCTGGGCTATATGAGACGTTGCCCCATCTTGTTGAAACCACACAGAGTTGAAAGGAATTCTCTTTCGGCGTAGTGGATAGAAAAATTCTTTCAGCATTTTCAAATAACGGTCTCCAGTAACCGTAACGGTGTGACCATTTTCTTCAAAAAAAAATAAGGCCCGACAATACAGCGAGAAGAAACCGCACACCACACTGTCACGCGAAGAGGATGCAATTCCGTCTCGTGGAGGATGCAATTCCGTCTCGTGGGTTAGAAGTACTCCATATTCGACAATTTTGTTTGTTCACATTGCCTTTTAAATCGAAATGGGCCTCATCAGACATGAAAAGGCAGTTTAACATGATTTGGTCTTCTTCCACCATTTGCAGGATCTTCTGGCAAAATTCCAAGCGAATCGGCAAGTCTGCTGCATTCAGTTTGTTCATTTGAATTTTGTAGGGAAATAAGTCTAAATCTTTGTGCATTATTGTTTGCAAAGACTGTCGGCTGACACCAAGTTGAGCAGATAAGCTTCTTGTTGAAACCCTTGGATTGCTTTGTATAGCTGCAGCTACAGCAGCGATCGTTTCCTCCGTCCGAACTGGTGGGTTTCGATGATAAGGCCTTCTTGCGACTGTTCCTTGCTCAGCAAAATTATTCACCAGTCTCATTATGGTCCATCTGCTCGGGGGATCGCCGCCAAACATCCGCCTGTACTCTCTCTGTACCAAAACTACGGACTCCAGTGCGTGATAGCGGCGGACTATCCAAATTCTTGTTGGCGTGTCCCAGTTATCCATTTTAATAAATTTTAAAGATCAATCTGCAAATTAAAACAAAAATGGAACAGATAACTTAAAAAGAAAAAAAGTTATTCAATTTTTTTGGTAGCGGCTTTCATCAGCCACCTTGTATCTTACAATCTCGAAATCATAACGGTCTACAGGGGGTACTTCATTTTGTCTAATAGTGCTGTTGCCTTACAAAAATTGTGCCTGAGCGATTAAGTTCTGCTGCTCGTACTATCATTTCCAGTATTAGGTTAAATAAGTCACACGACAGCGGGTTACTCTCTCTCTCTCTGAAACCTCGTTTGGTATCAAATGGCTCGAGGTAGTCCTTCTGAATTCTGACAGCGCTGCTGGTATTCAGATACGATAAACTCCTAAGTCTTAGTTTACTAGTAATCTAGTCTTGGTACACCACGAAATACGGGGGTTGGTGTCCTTCTGCAGGTTTACGCAATTTTCAAAACTTCTTATAGAACAGTATAGCTTTGGATCGTCAGCGGGGAGTAAACGCTCGTCAGAATTGCAAACTTCTACGATATCATAACTGAAGATTGTAAAAAGCAATGCTCTTGGATGACTACCTTGAGGTACGCCAGAATTCATTACAATGGCACGGGAGTTACTCGTAGTATTGTGAATTTTAACAACCAGCTTTCTGTTCTTCAGATACAATTTAAGAGCAAAATAATAATATTAAGGGCAAAAAAGTGAACTCTAAGTCTTTCCAACTTGCTGAGTTGTAAGTTGTGGTTTGTGCTACCAAAAGCCTTAACGAAATCAACATCCACCTGGAACCTATTCTTTATTTCGATCACATGAAACCTTTTTATTTTAATGTGAAGTTAGCAAAAATGGCAAGGTTCGTACAAACAGAGCGTCCTGGATAAAATCCATGTTGCTATGCGAAAATGTGTGCTTTGAATGCAGTTAATACTAAAAGCACTTATTAACTAATTTTTCCACTAATTTCGGTATTACTGAAAACTTTACTATCCCACTAAAAAAAATTGTCCGAAATGTGTTAGTTTTCCCGCCGCTAAGCCTAAGCTCTTACGGGGAAATATATGAAATGCCAAAACTGCAAATTGCACTTCGAACTTGTGGCAGGGAATCTATTCTAGGATCAACTACTGCATTTTAACTGAAACAATTTCTATTGTTTCCCCCAAAAATTTCCGCCAACTAATTAAGTAAGCCTCAGTGCAATTTTATTTTTCATATATACATTTTAATCATTCATATGAAATTATATTATTAAATATTATTAAATCTAATTTCATTTATGCTACTAAAGCTCATAGTGACGCCATATTCACATTTTAATTATTTATTATTTATTGGCGCAGCTGAACTATTTGAATAATTTATTCTCAGCTCTGGGCAAACACCCTATTTTTCATCCGTAACTCAAACAAATTATTTATTCAACAATGCTATTCATTTGGATGTCTGTGTGTAGGTGACTAAAACATATGCTATGCATATACATACTAACTAATTTGCATATGGTAATTTTTCCATAGAGACTAATTAATATGCATATGTATAGGTATCTTTAATCCCAAAATTTATCTACATAAACACATTTAATTTACTCTCGTACTTATCGAATTGGAGATACATTTTTTTTTTTTTGTCATTGCAAATAACACAATGGGGAGCTAATAAAGATTCCACTGCATAGGCATTTGCACTATTTGCTATATAAGCGTTTTCCTCACAGCAATGAGATTTTTAAACAGACTCGCCAAGTCTAATAATTTCTAGTATTTAACGCTAGAATTTAGTTCCACTTCCACGAAGTATAAAAAGTGAAGTAAGTTCCAGTTCAGTAAATGTGGAATTTTCGTTTTAATAAAACAACACCCCCCTCACACCAGTCCAAAAGTTATTGCAAGTACTTACAAATTCGAAGCAGGGTCGCCATCTAAATTGCAGTTGGCTATGAAAAAGCTGTAGGCAGTTTCAGATATGCCGTTATTGCTTACCGATATTATTTTGAGTCGAAATTTACTTTGTTTATTTTACGCTTAGTAAACCATTTAGCCAAAAGAGATTTTCCTTTTATCCTATTATCTTGTTTCGGTTAGTCCAATGCCCTTTGGAAAATAAGCTATATTTTGTTTCATCATCATTTGAAACTTGTGCACTTAACAGGATTTAGAGAGATTTCCATGTAAATATATACATACATTTTTCTGCTTTCTGTTTTTTTTTTTTGTTGTAGTAGTAGGTATTTAGTGGCTGTTTACACACAATTTGGCCTAAATGTTGACGTTTGGTTATGACTTGGTTCGTTGAATGTAAAATTAGGCAGTAAAACGTTTTGTGTTTATTTTAATAATTGGCTTAAATGTTTGCTTTTTCAAAATAAAATTGTTTGCTTTTGTATTTATAATACAAAATTTAATATCAGGCTAGGTTCTTTATAGTGATAGATCCTTTTTTCTCATATTTTTCCTACTATAACATGGAGTATAAAAAATATTTATTCAGCTATGAATCTGTAAACCAACTATTCGGCGCTCAAGCATTTTTTGTTTGTTTGAAGGGCTTTTTATTTCAACAGAATGAAATTCTTGATTTATTAAAGAAAGTCTTCGGTGTTACGATTACCTGCGCCCTTGTGTAATTTTTTTCTCAGTTACTTCAAGTCTTGTGGGGCAACTTGAGTTATAGAACAAATCATTTGAGCATTTGAACTGATTTAAGTTTCTCCTATAGGCAATTCGAAAAAACGAAAAATTCTGGTGAAAACAACAAACAAACTTTCTATTCTAGCCTAAGCCATGTAAATCAAACTTCAAAACTTAATACAATATAAAATTTAGAAAATGTTAACTTGAATTTTGGATACGCAGTAACCTACTATATATAACTTGGCACTTACAGCCTTTATTTGATATTTGACGGAGCCCCTCCTCTTATTTGTAGTGTGCGCCTTGATGTTGTTCTACGGCAGATACAATTTTAAGAAAAGCTTATTAATGGCAGATATACACTGGCATATTTGCTGTTAAAAAACATTTCTGAGATTCAATTTCTGAGACTCAATTCAAATGCGCCCTTATCTTTTCGATCAAAGCTTGAAGAAAGTACAGAAAATGCTTGGCTGAACCGAGTTGTCCTGAAAAATGAATATGCGTTCCGATCTCGAAGTTGAAGTCATAACCACCATAAATTCTATTAAAACTTTCTTTCGCTTCAATAAACACTAATTTTTTATTGGGCTTCTTCTTTTCGCCAAGAGTTAGCAAGTGGCGAATAGATGAAGCAACTGGTAGAAATTAACATATGTTGGCAACGCGGGAAGATAGCGATCTTAAATTACATGTGTTGGTAAGGCAGTGCGTCTAATGAGCTATAGCCATACTCGCTAGCAGCGAATCTTACTCGATAACTTTGTTGTTGCTTTCGCATGCAAATTTTTCGTCAAGTTAGTTGAGCATAGAGATAGCGAGCGGGGAAATGGCGAATAGAAGAGGTATCTTATTATATATTTCACAATCTTAACAAAAACCCCTTAATACTTCTGCTCATCTGCCAGTTCAATTATCCTGATTTTACCTGTCTCTGCAATTATCCTTTTTCCCTTCATAATAAAGTTTCGGTATCTTTGCTGAGAAAGAAAAAAAATTCAAAAAAGAGAATAAGTTTATACTTACCTTAGAACAATCTATGTAAAATATATTTTATACTTACATTTAAGCTTACGGTTTGTAGTTTTATGCCAGCACTGAAATATAGCCAATAATCCTAGCACTGTTCAAAAATTCAGTTTAATACTTCAAGTAACGTTTCACAAACTTAAATATGGTATTCTTAAAAAACGAATAAAATAGTATAATTAAAATTAATCATCATTTAAGGAATTAAAACATTTGTAATAATATTTGAAATGACCAAAAGCCAATTGTGTACTCAATTGAAAAATAATAATTTAAAAATTCATCAAATTATAGAAACTTGGAAAAAAAATAATTTATTTTATTTATTTTTATTTTTCTTTGCATTTTCTTTATTATTTTTATTATTGAGATTTTTTGGTTTATTAAGACTTACATAATAATAACAACTATTATACAAACTGTAGCTTACAGAGCACTAGCAATGGCTTTTGGCTGACAAGTGCAGCAGAGTTCTTTTAAATGCGTCGTAGAAAACCAGTATTTTGGATATGTTGTTGATTGTTGGATTCATTAACAGCAGAAAAGGAGCATAGTTAATGAAATCTATGAATCTATGACTTTCAAGGGAAAGACAAAAAACTATTAGATGTATTTATTATACTGACAATTGACTCGCTGAACAGGTACTGGCTGGGATGACAGCTATCGGATAGATGCGAGTTTATGATGATGGTGACCGGTATTATTGACTAGGTTTAGTGTCATTAGTAGTGAAATTCGAGTAGTGCTGATTGCAATTAATTCAATCAGCGGCTAACTTTGGTCAACTTGGCTTATGTATAATCCAGTAGAAGTCACAGGTTGGTCATCTGGTCTTATTTATATTCCAGTAGTTGTGAAGATCCCGATACCCCAATCGTTGACGACGGAATTGACGTTCCGCTACCCGACCACGACGAGGTGAGAATAGCGATAACGCGGCTAAAGAACAATAAACGTGGGCGCCGACGGACTGCCGGCTGAGCTATTCAAACATGGCGGCGAGGAGCTGGTAAGGTGCATGCATCAGCTCCTATGCAAAATATGGTCGGATGAAAGTATGACTGCCGATTGGAATTTAAGTATGCTCTGTCCAACCCATAAGAAGGGCGATCCTGCAATCTGTGCCAATTATCCGTGGATTAGTCTTCTAAATATCGCCTATAAGGTTCTAGCAAGCGTATTGTGTGAAAGGCTGAAGCCCACCGTCAACCAACTGATTGGACCTTATCAGTGTGGCTTCAGACCTGGAAAGTCTACCATCGACCAAATATTCTCAATACGCCAAATCTTCGAAAATACCCATGAAAGGACAATCGGCATACACCATCTTTTTGTCGGCTTTAAAGCTGCATTCGACAGTACGAAGAGGAGTTTCCTGTATGCCGCGATGTCTGAATTTGGTATCCCCGCAAAACTAATACGGCTATGCAAGATGACGTTGCTCAGCACCAGCAGCGCCGTCAGAATTGAGAAGGACCTCTCCAAGCCGTTTGATACCAAACGAGGTTTCAGACAAGGTGGCTCGCTGTCGTGTGACTTCTTTAACCTGATGTTGGAGAGCATCGTACGAGCCGCAGAACTTAATCGCTCAGGCACAATTTATTATAAGAGCGTAGAATTGTTGGCGTATGCCGATGATATCGACATCATCGGCCTTAACAACCGCGCTGTTAGTTCTGCCTTCTACAAACTGGATAAAGAGGCAAAGCGAATGGGTCTGGTGGTGAATGAATCAAACAAACATTCGGCGCACTCGCACCCCGTCCTAACGTATGGAGCGGAAGCGTGGACGAAAACATGTGTTTGAGAGAAAGATTCTGCGTAAGATGTTTGGACCTTTGCACGTTGGCAGCGGCGAATATCGCAGGCGATGGAACGATGAGCTGTATGAGCTTTACGACGATTAATACATAGCGCAGCGAATAAATGCAGCGGCTACGTTGGCTGGGTCATGTCGTTCGAGTGGATACAAACGGGTCTCGAAGTATTCGATGCGGTACCAGCTGGTGGTAGCACAAGAAGATGAAGACCTTTTCTGTGTTGGAAAGATCAAGTGGAGAAGGACTTGGCTTCACTTGGTGTGTCCAATAGGCGCCGGTTAGCACGAGAAAGAAACGACTGGCGCACTTCGTTAAACTCGGCGAAAATCGCTGTGGATGTTACGCGTTTGCTTAACAGCTTTGTCTACAAACATATTTCAAGTGATAAAAATAATAATATAAAGTTCAAAAATATCTAGTGGATACAGTCTTCTCTTCTATTGTTTTGGTCACAAGAATTTTACGCCCTTGAGGACTTTTTCTTTTAAAACTAAATAATAAATAATGAAAATGTTTTAAATAATTTATTTTGCCACACTAGAAGCCAGAGAGCCTAACTCAAGAGTATATATATCTATAATGTACTCATCTTGGCCGTACTCTATAAATATCTAATTTCATACGAGAATAATAATCGGCCATAGAGTTTCAGACAACAGAATAGTGCGCTTAACCAAGCAATACCTGCAATAGGTTCCGCCTTCAAAACTTCGAGGGCATTTATGCCGAAAAAAAGCTTCTCATAAAAATATGTGAACATCAGCTGATTTCTATTCGTACTCGTATGAATCATTTCTAGTTTCTTCTGAATATTACAATATTATTCATATAATCGCATGTGTCTTCAACTTAATGCATCAATTATAATACTTTAATAAAATCTTTCTTTTTCAGATGGACGTATGGCTTCTATCCTACCTCTCGCTGCTCTACTTACCGGCACTCTATTCACAGTGGGCGTTGCAGTACTCTTCGTTGTGGTTATTGCCGTACGCAGGCGACGCTGTCAAGGTGGGCGAAATCTTTGCGACGACAAGGATAAACATTTGGGTAAATTACCATGCATGCAAAAACAAAATTTCAGAAACAAAAATTGGTTGTAAAGAAAAAATTAAAAATGAGTCTACAAAAACTTCAAACCCATTTTCGATGGTATCTACCTTTGCTTCCACTAGCCAACTTTCATTTACCTTTATTGTGATATTTTACACCATTTTTAATTTAAAAATCTGTTTATTGTCTTACTCTTATTTGTATTTGCCGATCACTGTATTTTTTGCTCTTTATATTTCTTTACAATTCTCGTAGGCATGGATGTCACGGTGACTGCTCCATTGGAGACTGGAGCCGGTCATCAACGGTTAGTCGTCGCGTACACTCTCAAACAGGGCATCGAAAAACAACCAGATATCTTGAGTGCGCAAAAGAGTGCAACCGGCAGTGATACATCATCGCCGCTGGGAAATAGACCTGGTGGTCTATACCTCGGCGGTAATGGAGCAGCCGGTAGTAATTGCGGCGTAACTGGGAATAATTCAAACTTTACCACTGTGGCCAGTACAAATGCAACGGCGGATTATGTAAGTGAAGTATGAATTATTAATCACAAGCTGAATAAAAAGAACGTAAACGTATGGGCAGTAAATCTGAAATTAATTTTTGAATAAAAAATAGATTTAATTTAAAAATGTGTATGTAAAGCACATACTGACCTTTTAAGCGTTTCGCAATGTAATGACAAGATAGTTGAAGCAAAAAATACAGATTTGATTTGATTTAGACGACTTTCCTGGAATTCGTCGGTAAACGAACAGCGACCACGAAGAAATGCATTGAATCAATTCTTTACGGAGTTAAGGGATGGTGTTTGCTCGCTGCGTAATGGTTTTTGTTCATCGTTTATGCATTCTTGTCTTTTGAATCCACATCTAATATTGCGAAAAGTAATCGAACGAAAATGTTTCCGAGTTAATTCCATTTTTTAACGAGATGAATTCTTAACGCCACTGAAAACAGCACTAAAGTGGTTTCTAAGTGCGGATATGATAAAATAACCAAAATAATAACAACGCCCGCACGCTTAGCAAATTTCTATACTCAGGGGAGTTATTTTTATGCTTAGCAAGTAGTCACAGGTTTTCTCTATACGAAATCTTCTTCTTCTTCTTAATTGGCCCGATAACCGCTTAAGCGATGTTGCTTAACAAAGCGCGCCAGTCGTTTCTTTCATGTGCTAACCGGCGCCAATTGGAAACACCAAGTGGAGCCAAGTCCTTCTCCACCTGATCTTTCCAACGCAGAAAAGGTCTTCATCTTCTTCTGCTACCACCAGCTGGTACCGCATCGAATACTTTGAGACCCGAAGTGTTTGTAACCATTCGAACCACATGGCCCAGCCAACGTAGCCGCTGGTTCTTTATTCCCTGCGTTATGTAGATGTCGTCTTAAAGCTCATACAGCATATTATTCCATCGCCTATGGTACTCACTGTTGCTAACTTTCAAAGGTCCGAAAATCCACCGCAGAATCTTTTTCTCAAACACTGTAAGGGACACCTCATCGGATGTTGTCATCGTCCAAACTTCTGCGGCATACGATAGGACGGGCATGATGAGAGCCTTATGAAGTGTTAGTTTTGGTCATCGAGATAGAACTCTACTACTCAATTACCTACTTAGTCCAAACTAGTTATCGGTGAGAATGCTGGTTCCTAGATAAGCGAAGTTGGGTCGCCAACACGAGAGTGCGCCGACTTTTTTGCAAATGCAACACTATTTTTTTTTAGAAAAATATAATTCGTACTACAGCAAAAATCACAAAATTTTTAAAACATTCATCAAAACTTTCAACTTTTTAACCAGTATTTTAAGAAAGGTTTAAGTATTTACTTTTACAATTCTAAAAATTCTGGTCAAGAAATGTAAAGTTTCGGTGAAATTTTGATAAATTTTGAAATTGAGTGTTGTATGGTGTTTTAGGTTGTTTACATTTTTTCAGCGCTGTGAATATGAGTAGAAATCTTAAATATACGAATTAATAGTGCTTAGAGCCAATGTAATAATTAAGTAAATTTTTTTGTTTAGATTTTAATTTTTGTTCATGCGTTTTTAATACTTTCTTTTTGTCACTAATTTCTATTATTATAAGTGCATAATTTCTTCTTTACCATCAGAACACCACCACCATCAGTTACAACGATCCAAGCAATACAAACGATCCACTCAACAGTCCACCTTCACAATCAAGCACCTTAAAATTGGGCACCGAAGTACGCAAAAACTATCAAAGTCCACAACAACCACTACTCTACGATGCGTTGCCGCTAAATAGACATGACATCTCACGATACGATCCACTTGGCCTCAACTATGGCGGCAGCAACAGCACACTTAATTCCGCAGGCAGTACCGGCACCGCTTCAAATAACATAAATAATTCACAATCCGCTGGAGCGACGTCGTCACACCCGTTAATACAAAACAATCTCAGCAATGGGCATTATGTCAATCACCATACATTGCCACACCCTTCCACAACAGCTGCACATTCAAGCCTCCATCTTATGCAACAGCAGCAACAACAACAACGTCAATCCACATTACCAGCCGATGAGCAACTATCGATTGCCGATTATCTCGCAGCGAGTAGTCTAATCGATTATAATTTAAGTAAAGCAGCTGCGGGGCTACCACCCGGCATGACAGCTAGCGCTAGCGGTAGCGGAAGTGGTCACATGACTTTGCCCAAAGGCATAGGCATAGGCTCAATACTGGGCGTCAGTGGTAGCAATGGCGCGCTACTATCACAAAGTTCGCACACAGCGAACATTACACCAACAGCAACGATTACACAAAAAACGAATGCAAATCGGAATCATATTATTACAGATACACTACCGGGTCCTGAGAGTTGTGTTTAAATTGTGTAGAGTATAAATATTTGGAGATATTTGGAGATCATAAAAACAAAGTTATATATACTCACTGATACTAATACATAAGTATTTACTAAATGGCGTTTTATGAACAAAAACAAAAAAAATAGATTGAAGAGCGAATACTATCAATATCTCCACAAAATAAAAAAAGACTGGTGCAGAACAAAAATAATTGAAGAGCTAAGTATATTCATATACAAGAGCATACATGCACACACACACACACACATGAGAATACACTCATAAGAAATTGTTTTGTAAGTATAATTAATATACTTTAGTGCATAGAGATGAATGAGAGATGGAATTTAGGGTCTTGCAATAGAATGGTGACGAAAGTAATAATACGGAAACTAGGAGGCTCTCGTGGATGAAAGTAAAAAATAACAAAATGATTGATTTAGTAATATTTTTTAATCTTACGATTATTGAAATTTAATACAAACATCATTTTATAAAGTTTTCCAAACTTTCACTTACACTGCTGATTATAAACTGCCAGTATAAAGTACGCCGCCCTTTCTATTTTTATTTTATTTTATTTTTTGCTTTACCAGAGTATCAATATCTGCCGTGAGTAAGGATAGAAAACCCACAGACTGTTTTTCTTCCATTTTTTACAGCATAAAACACTTCCATAAATCCCTATAAGTACTTAAAATATCCACTAAGTATTTTTTATGCATGTCGCCAAACGATAATACTGTTCAACAATTTTAGGTCCATTTCCTGGGGACTCTGTCAAATCTATTCAGCAAAAATGTACTAGCGCCATATAAGAAAAACCACAAAGCATTTTTGCATTCTCAGGAAAACATTATGTTTTAGTCCAATTAATTTTTAAAGTATGTACCTGAACGCTTAATTAAAATGTGGAATCCCGGTTATAAAACTTGTATGAACGAAATATTTTTCTATTACGACGTATACTCGTATATGTAGTAGAATTTCACGAGAAAATCTTTTGTAGAACATTTTAATCCATTATCTCACTCAGAATAGTGACGTTTTTACCCTTTTTTGGAGAACTTTGAAAATAAAAATGTATTTTCGAGGTCGCTAGTGGATTAAAATATACTAGAAAATGATTTCTTGGAAAATTTCACTATGGATATTTTCAGACTTTTCAGCTCCACTTAGGCCACCGCTCCGTTGTGAGCCGCAAGGGCTGAGCTACATTTCCCCTTCCATATTGAACCAACCTTTGGACAAATCATAAAAGGTTTTGATATCTAAAGTGTATAGATTATCTATATTCATTAGGAAGCAGGATATTAAATATCAGTTCCTGCTTCTGGCTCGAGCCGGGCATGTGCACAAAGGATGTTTTGTTGCAACTCCTTCTCATTCCTACAGCTATGACAGAAATCATGCATGTAAACACCTAATCTCCTTGCATGATTTCCTATGAGACAAGGTCCTGTGAGGGCCCTTACTAAGGTATTAATTTGAAGTCTACTCAATTTTATAATATTCTTGGAAAGACGTAGATTTAGTCTTGGCCATGTTTGCCTGGCAATTTCACAGGTATTGGCACTTATCCATCTTTGATTTACAGAATTCATTAGTGCGTCCATAACAAGAAACTTACAAGTTACGAGAGGTACCCCCATATATATACATATTTATGTTTGGCATACAGGTACCTTCACTTGAAAGTTGGTCAGCCCTACAGTTCCCTGATATATGTCTGTGGCCCGGAATCCAGCATAATACATATAATACGATATGGTTTAGCCACTCATTAAGAGATTGGCGACAATGTAAGACACTCCTTGATGTTATTTGGAATGCATCTAGGGCCTGGATGTCTGATAGAATGCAGTTATCTAGTGATGATATTTTGTTTATCTCTAATCATCTCAAGACTTCATGAATAGAGTTTATTTCAGCTTGAAAAACACTGCAGTGATCCGGTAGTTTAAATGATTCACTGATAGAAAGCTCTTTATAATATAACCCTGATCCTGCACCGGTGTCCATTTTCGATCTGTCCGTGTAGATCTTAACGGGTGTGTTGGGTAATTGATATTCATGAAGCCATTCCAGTCTAGCAGAAACTTTCACAACCACTGAGTATATCCGTATAGGAGTCTAAAATGGTTGAATGTCCATGTGTGACAGTCTTCGATTGTGAGCTCGCTCTGAGCCTTAAAACGGAACAGGCCGCTGAATATTTGGAGAAGAGATCCAGGGGTGGCAGATTTAACATAACCTCCAAAGCGATGGATGGCGTGGTTTTCATGACGCCACATATTGCTAATTCCGCTGATCTCTGCACCTTATTCAATAGATTAGAATAGATTTTCTTCCGCAGTTTTTTTTTTGTCAGAAGAGACTCCTCCGTTACCCTTGTCGCCCAGCTAAAATAGTTCTTCAGTTTATCAAAACACTCCATCTCTGGAACAGTTTTTAAGCGCCCCAGTAGCCTGAAGTCAGCACGCCATGCCGTGCGGGAACATGTTGATCCCTTTGAGTAACTAGTGGCAGGACGACCAGACTAAATTTGCATAAAAAGAATATCAACGTCTTTCATAGACATTTAAATTGCCATGTTCAGCAGGAGGAGGGGTTTTCTAATAATTTTAAATTAATTAGTTTAGAAACAGAAAATTTACTTGGGGTCTATTATATCGCCCTAAAATTGTCATCAAAAGGTGGAACATTGTGCCCCAAAATAGCTGAATAGCAAAATAAGGAAGAAAACCCAATATCAATAGATTGTACTTGATCTGATCTAACAGAAATATACCATCGTGTAATTCAGCCAATCTGTAATGCGCTCTAAATTATTATCTTAGCACAACATATTTAGTTTATTATTGACTTATGGTATAGTGAGTTCTGTACGCAATTATTTACATTATTTAATTTAAAAGTATGAACTGACAAAGAACGGCTTGCAATATTACTCACTATGTGTGATTTATTAAAAATCGCTTGAAGTTAATATTGAAGTGTCGGAAATATTTTATGCCGACTTTAAGCTTCAACACCGAAAGAAAAGTCAGTATTTTAGGCATTTTGGCGATATTTGATTACAGCTGACAAATAGGCGCTGGTTAATGCTGCTCGTTGATTGTTGAGAAATTGAATAAAATTACTAAACAATATTGCCAATTTTGTTATGATAATATCAAAAAAATGTTAGAGCATCTCACTTTCGTTTGCTGCTCTTCAATCCGTTAATTACGTGCATGCAAACATATATAGATTAATCAAAATAGTTAATGTAGTAAAAGTCCATAATCCAACCGTCATAAATCCATTGTTCTTACATGACATTGAAGGCTTTATTTTTTTGTTCGATATGACATAGAGCATTTTAAAGATAATTTCATTATTACTCTCTCATACTAATCCTCATCCCTATTACTAAAAAGCTGAGAGAATCCATTGACAAGAGTAACGACCGTCCATGCAGCCGTCGAAAAAACTCACGCTCCCTTAGTCATTATATATTTTTTGAATGAAATTTTTTGTTATTCTTATTATTATTTATTAGAATAATATAAAATATTACACTAACTTAAAAAAGAGTACACTAGCTGCTTGTGCCTTCGGTGCCAACAATTTTTTAATAAATTTAATTTTAATATCTTTTAATTTAATATTCATAATTTTTCAATGAAAATATGGTTAATTCTTAAAGAAACGCCTTTTGAATTAAAATTCCGAGCGGAATAAAAAATTGAAAGAATTCATAAAAATTTTCAACTTTTTAATCAGAATTTTTAGAAAGCATATTATTGCGCAGTTTTATAGCACATTCATTTTTTTACTTTTTTTTAAACTTTCCTCCAAATAAAACACATTTTTATATGCAGAAAAATTCAACACCGGTAGCAAAAAAAAACTTGCCTAAAATCAATACGATTTTTGAGGCGCTTGAAATTTCCACTTTATTGCACTAACATCAAAATTTATATTCGTTACATCTAATATTTATATGGATATTTGTTTTGCATACACCTTTAATTTGCCATTTTGCAACTATTACAATTTTAGTCACTACGTTTTAGTCTTTACCGAAGAAAAGAGATGGCGTATTTTCCGTTTTTTGGTGACCATATGTGGTGTGTGCTCAAACAATACTGAGTAAAGAATTCAGGAAGCTATGTGCAAATGTTTTTAGTACCAAACCTCACATTTCTAACGCCATGTAGCCTATTTTCTCTCTTCTATTGCAAAAATAGTGCATTTCTTTTTACTACACTACACAGAATATTATCTCAGTACTACCAGTAGATAGCTCATTTTTCTACAAACTAAATAGAAATAAGATTTGAGGTGAGCCGAATGAATAAATTGATCTGCATATTACCTTTCGAATGCTTCCAATGGCAAAGTTATCGTTGAAATAAAGATGACATTGGTTCCCGAGCTACTTTGGGATTATCTGCAGAATAAATTATTAAATCGCTCATTTGCTGCAACGTCGTCATAACTCAAAAATTGTGATTTTACAGGAGACGCATTTTTCAGTTTTTAAATTGTTTTATATATATTAAAATTGTATATGAAAAGAAGATTATGGTCAAATTTGCTGAAATAGAATCTGGTTAAGACGTATATGTAAATTAAAGGTTGAAATGTATAATGGACTTTTTTCTGTAGCTTCAAAAGTACTCCGAGTTTTTCTTATGACGTTGTTGCTGCAAAAATAGGTTTTATGGTCTGACATAATTAAAATTGTGACGTTACTGCAAATAACAAAAAGTTTTATAGCTGAAACCTATTGCAAATTCTGACTTGTGACTGTATTATATTTGCATTTTACTAAACATTATAAGAGAAAAAAATATGGATATTAAATAAAATTTATTGCATTCATTGCATATTTTATTGTAGCATAAAAATTAACATATTACTTCAGATAAAATAAAGAAACATAAATTCACTTAAAAAATAATAGTCATTTTAAATAAAAATATGAATAGAATAAGGATTACAATTGCTCGTCAAAAGGTCTATAATACTTAGGAATGTGATTTTTCTGTATCAATTCTAGCAGATCTTTTTTTTTTGCGGTCCAAAATCTGAGGTTTTGTATAATATGCTCTTGTCATTGTAATATCCTTCATGTTTTTCTTTGATATTAATGATATTATGATATTATGATATTATTTGCCACCTTAAATTCGTTTTCGTTATAAGATGTTTTAAAGAGAATTGTGTTAGGTGAATGGCGCCGAACTTGCAGAACCACCACTGTGGAAAATTTTGATTGAATCTTCAAAGCACAGTTCCGTAACGTTAAATGGCTGTTTTTCCTACATAGCCAAAAACCAGTATGATCCAAAAATTTCATTCGCATTTTCGCTTATACTTCTCTGTACATGGAGGTTCAATTTTTCTCTCTTTTAGAACTTTTTGACACGTAGACCTCATTTTGTATTCTTTTCCACTATTTCTCAACTTTTTGTTTACACTTCTTACCCAATTACTCTCATTTCGTTTACGCTTTACTCCTTTTTTTAGTGGACTCGTTAAAATCATCGCAGTTTCGACGCCGGTTGTGTTAGCCTCAGAACTGTCTGATGTTGAATTTGGTTCGCAGTGACTGTTACTCTTACTGACAATATCAGGTGGAATGTGTGTGGTATCACGTACGGAATCGTCATCATCCTCAGAAAATGAGCTCGAGCTTAATGAGTCTGATTTCATTTCAACAAAATTCACTGTTGATGTACTTTTTATCTGGCATTCTTTACCCTTTCCATCTTGTTTTTTAAACCCATTCCCACCATTTTGTCGGATCGAGAATTAGTTTCCATTATTTTTTGACTAAAAATTACAACAATACTGACATAAATGGAAATGATTCATAGCAAATAATTTATACTTAAAAAATATTTAGTGCAAGAATGTCATAACAGTGAATAGTTCTTTAATACACTATGGCTTCACCAATACATCTTATTTGTAATAGTGTTTCAAAACAAAATAGTACTGAAATAAAAATTATTATTTTCTGCAAAAACGTCATAACACTCAAAAACACTACAGGAATTCACTCAAATTTTTACATGCACAACGTCATATCTTAAAATAATGCAATATACACGATAGAGAAAGAGATATAAAAGTGAACTTACCTTTTATTAATATTGTCACAAAACGAAATATGACACTTTTCTAGAGAACTTCACTATGTTAACCACACAAAAGCCGACGCACAACTGAGATAATACGTTATTGCAAATACGACGCAATAGGATATGTAATTAGAGCGAAAGGCATCTATCGCGATGCTGCGTGAAATGTTAAAACTTCGGATATAACACTTTGTCAGTTGATCAAACATATTATTTCCGATATATTAGTGATGTTAACTAAAATTTTGCGATTTTTGAGTTATGACGACGTTGCAGCAAATGAGCGAAATGTTAGGCATATAAAGGGTTTTTCAGTAAGAGCGCTTCAACTTTTGAACTTTTTTGAATAAAACACAAACGGTTTGACTTTTTTAACTTTTTTTTTTTTTTATTATCGAGTTTGAACACATACATTTAAGTATGAAATTCGATTTCTTTTGCATGACCACCGCGTGCACGTTTTACGAAGTCCAATCGTTGAACCCAATTTTCGACCACTCTTTTGCATAAATCGGCCGAAATTGCAGCAATTTCGCATTCAATATTGGCTCTGAGCTCACAAATCGTCGCCGGCTTGTTACTGTAGACCAATGACTTCACATAACCCCAAAACGGGACGGCTTGTTAAATGGACCGAAAAATGGCCGTAATGCTCTTAAAGTAGCAGCAACAGAACGATTATTTTCATAAAAAATTTGCACGATTTGCAATCGTTGCTCAAGTGTGTAGCGTTCCATGATGAAATGTATACTAATGAAGTTTAAAATGACAAGCGAAAAATAAAAAAATATTGCGTCGTTCGCCCTCCCTATCGGAAAAAAGTTGAAGCGCACCTATTGGAAAACCCTATATGTACTTTCCGAAAGGTATATCTTACTCGTAGATCATACCGAAAAACAAGTTCGCCATATATCCCTGAGTCTGGAATATTTTTCCATGTTACATAGTTTGCTTTTTGTTTAGCGGGTCGCCTTCTTACATTTCTTGTGTAACATATATAATATCTCCAGCATTCATTTAGTCTGATTGTATAGTATGATATGTCGATGATTTTGCCTTAAGTGAGCCCAATGAACTTTGGAACATAAAACATCGATGTATTAAACTCTAAACTCTGTCTGCAAATGCCGAAGATTTGATGAAAAATGTAAGCAGGCGACCACTACTTACGACCAAATAAGTTACTATTGAAATTAATTTGAAAAAAAGATTTTAGTCTCAGCGATGCACGCTGAACTTTTTTTCTTAGAAGGGGTGCCGTAAAGTTTGTATTTTAATTACTTTCTCCCATTACTTCCACAAGTGGGCACTCATTAAAGCCTACCAAGCTCGATGCATTCCTATACGAATTTCACGCAGTCTTGAAGGTATCCAGCGGTACAATGCAAAGTTATTTTTAGTATAGTGTACCATCTTAAGCAGCATTCAATTGTTAACAATGTATTACAGTTATTGGCAGTTCTTTAGCATTTTGCTAAATTGAGTGCCAGAATATTGAACTAATTTTTATAGCCTTCCATAGGTTTTTGCTTTACGTAAGTGTTACTTTCATCACCCTAAGCATCTATTTACCTTTCTCCGCCTACTTTTAGAAATAAACGAAAAAGATTAACGACATTATTGCATTAATATGTAAGTAAAAAATTCATAGTTTAAGCCGAATGAAAAAACCTATAGATATATGTAGTGTAAGCGGCAAAGTTCAGACTAAGGCTCAGACTAACAAATACGAAACAGTAAAAACAAAAAAACTGCAATAACAAAAATGAGTTAATAAGTTATGAATATTTAGGAAATTGTTAGTTACTAATATTATAGTTTAATAGTTTAATTGCTAAGTACATACATACATACATATGTTAGTAATTATTGAAATGGAAAGTAAATTTATGTGGCTAGCAGACTTTCAATAGAAGTATGTGTGTGAGTGTATTAAGTGTGCTATGTTTTATTAGGAGCTAATGCAATTATGTATATTTAATTAAGCAAAATCAAACACGAATGGAAATTTAGCAAAAGCTTGCATGAAATAAATAGAAGTCAAAAAGGCGTAAAATATTCCGGTGAGAAGTGAAAAATTTCCAATAAATATTTTGCGCATGCAAATAGTTATATAAATAGGAAAATGTAGTAAATAATACATTGTGTTTTCAAAGCAGTTTAGGTAAAATTATCACACACAATTTTTGTTTTGCGTATTTTAAACATATCCACTTTCATAAACAAAAACTCAGCAGCTGACTCTACGCATATGTAGCTGCACAAAAATATTTGCGGTCATCTAATTTGAAAGAATTTTCATATGCGTTTGGCTTTTTGCAATCTCCTGCCGTAGTAGTACGAAACATATCAAGCAAAATTATACACCCAGCTCTTAAATTACATATCTGAGAATCCATAAACTTTTCTCATAAGAATAGTATTCCATTTTTGGCCTAAATGATTTACAGGCAAATGTTTAAACTCTGACAAGGAACTAAAATATCACACATACATCCATACAAACATATCTATAAATAGTACATACAATGTACTAAGAAACGTAACAGAGGAAACGCTCGAATATGCAGCGCTCAAATTTAGCCAATGTTCACCCAATTTCAATTGACCTGGAAATTGAAGACAATTTGCATATAACCGTACATAGTATTTTATTATTTTTGCTTTTGCTGTACACTGCCAATTTTTACCGATACATACATACACACATACCTGTGAGTGTGCAAAATTTCCATCTTCGCCATTTGCATATCCAATAAAAAATTGCACGAATACAACGACGAGATGCTTTATAAATCTTCATATATACAAACATCGCATTTTATATAGTTACGGATTTACGAAATTGCATAGCAAAATGCGCCAAACCATTCGTCTTTTTCATCTGCACTAAACCAATATGTACCCTGCAGTCAAACGTACTAGGGTTGCACCATAGAGAGTACCGCGAGAAATTATGGCGCATTGATATTTTGACCAGTTGCGACCGTTTTTCTTTTAAATATTCTTTGTTTTTATAAAATTACAGCTCATTAACTAGCAAAAATCAAGTTAAAATTTGTATAACAATTAGAAAAATTCAACAAACTTTTCATCACGATTGCAAGGTTTTCAATTAGAATTTCTAGAAAAATTGTTGGTATACAGTTTTATGGCTCATTAGATTTTGGGATAGTGAAGTGCAAGTTAATATGAAGAACTAACTCTTATGTATTGAGCGTAACATTTTAGTGAGAATTTTTTTCCTTTACAGGAGCCTGATAGGAATAAATAATAGAATAGCAATGAGATCGAAGAACTGATAAATGGACAAAACATAGTTCGCTTCATGAAGGCGCAACGTCTTCGGCGGTAAAGGCACGCACTCCGAATGGATGACAACAGAATTGCAAAGAAGACTTTTAACTCCCGCTTTTTGGGTGGCAGAAACCGCAGAAGGTGGGCAGATAATTTGAAAGTCTACCAGCGTAGCATAAACGTACGAAGAAGCCAAGCAATGAAGTGAGACGTATGGAGCGCAATAGTAAAGGAAGCTCGAGCGCACCCCGAGCTAAAATTGCTATTATATGTATGATGATGATGTTGAAAGTGCAAGTTTGAAGTTGTTGAAAAATTTAACTCAATCTTTGAAATTCTCCCCTGACGATGTTGCTCAGACACTTCTTGTTATTGACACCTTGTATCTATAAAGAAAAACAGTTACCTAAATTCCAATCCTGAATATTCTTCTATGTTTTTGAGGAATGGATTGCTGGAAGCTAGTAATCTTGCTCATGATAGGCCCAGACAATTCCAAAGATAATGAATAAGAGTTTCCTTCTCTCCCACTTCTCCACAACGGCGGACATATTATATATTTTTGTGCGGTATATATTACAACTTACGGCTTGCTCTCCTTATTTTAACTTTTGAGATGTCAGATCGACCATAAGCAATCAATTGTTTGGTCTTTGATATGTTATAATCAGGCTATGTCTTTCTGAACATCGCGCAGGTTCCTAGGCTCTTCCATCATCTACATATAATACTTCGGCCGGGCTTAAGGAGGATCTTCGCCTAATTCATAAAATACAAACAAAATCCTAGTATCCAAATTAGAATTTGTAAGTGCAAAATTAAGAATTCAAAAATATTTTGTTGTGTATTAAAACACGACACGAAATTGTTTCTTATCTTTAAATTTGTTGTAGCAGCTAATATGATTTTATTTTTAAAAATCACGCACTCCATAAAATTTAAATTTAATATAAAATAGTTTTTTCACTACATTTTGCCTTTTACTTAAATACCTTGTTATTTTATAGTTTACCTATCAGCTGATGGCATGAACATCATTATGTATATTTGTTACATTTAATAGAAGAAAATGTCTTCAACATACGCCTCTAAGTGGCTTTTTTGTAACTATATTAGTACAACTTTAGTCACTTTCGCGCTAGTGTAACTTTTTCCATGAAATGCATACTGGTCCACGAGCTAAAATATTTGCCGAGTACCATGGTTTTTTACTACAGGGTATGCATGTGAGCCTGTGTGTGCGTGTTAGCATGCGTCAGTAAAATTTTATGTTAACAATAAAAAACTTTAAAAATACATTATTATCATTTCCAAAGTTATATTAGACACGTTCTCCATTTGGCTTCTTTTTTGGCGTAAATTGCGCACTTATCTTACAATTGGAATGCGCTTTCTTTTTTCACTGCAACTACTAACTTCGTATGTATGTATAAGTAAGGGATACATATAATATATCCATGAAGATTGAAAATTTTTAGGTGCACTTATTTTAACTTCACTAATACAATTGGAGTATGAACATTCACTATTTCTCTGCTTTCCGGATCGGTTTAAAAAAGTTAACGAGACAGTTTCTTCTCTCAACAAGTTTTTTCGATTCCAAGTACGTTCGAATTGATTTCTTTTACTTCGACGACTCAACGCAACGTTTTGAAGCTAACAAATTTTATTGGAGTGGAGGTGATGAGAATTATAATTTTTTTTTATTTGTGGGTTAGAATATCAAATACAATTTTTATAAAGATGCATCCACACTCTTGGTCAAATGAAATTTATTCTTCTAGTAGTCGACATAATTTCAATTGTATCCATTTTCATGTATGATATTTTTGATGAAGATACTGCAAGAAAAAGACTATTGAAAAAAACGGGAAAAAATGTTTCTATGCTGCAAAGAAAAAAATATTTGTAGTGATAGGAATGATTATAATATTCTTATGGAAAAGTAATACAAAGAAGATATTTAAAAAAGAAATCACTGCAAGTTCAAAATTTGGGCAAAGGTTTTGATAGTTGGTTTTACTTAATTCCGACCTTCTTTTACTTACCCAAATTTAAAATTAGGTAAATTTGATAAACAACAACAAACAAAAATTAATGAAGAATAAGACAAATTTGCTAAAACCAAAACAAAAATAAAAGGAAAAATGTAGATTTGCTAAAAAAAAGTAAATCAAAAAAGAATGTAATTTCAATATTGATGACGTAAGGTGGTTTTGCTATTAAATGAACTCTCCCTTAGGACCGCAAGGGAAATTTCCAAATATCGAAGTCAATTTGAAAATACGTGGGACTCTATTGAATTTAGAAGTTCTCGATTCGACTATCAAAACCATTTCCCAAAAAAAAGGTGAAAATGGGAGCACAGTGACTTTTTTTCTCTTTTCAACTTTTCCAGCGCATACTCTGCATAACTTGAATTTCCACAAACATCTCATATCTTTCTGAACTTGAGGCTTTTCTTCTGCCTTTTAGTTGAAAGCAGAAGTGGCAATTTCCAATGATGGCCAGGTTCAATGACTAGCGTGTGGGAATTAAGATGTGCAATTTTTTAAATTTTCTGTGACACATTGATTTTCTTAACCCTTCCTTGGCTGCAGGAAACTTTCAAATTTTCTAACTGTGCTACCTAACGCCGTGTTTCAAATAATTATAATTAGTGTTTTCACTATTTCTTAAGTTTTTAAAAATCTATCGTTTTTGTATTTTCTTCCAGAGCCTCTTTTCAATTGCGTGGTACATCACTCATATTTGACGCTTATGACAAGCAATGACAAAACATTAAAGTCCAAATAAAAATTTTCATTACTCAAAATCATGGGATTTGTTTAGTAAAAAAGTTATTCAAAAACAAAATTGGATGATTAATTTTGTGCCACCTTGTACATGTGCGAATGTTTATTCATCAACAAATTACGGGGTGCGCCATCTTTTATTTTGGTATGAAAACATTGAATAACTTTGAAAAAAAAAACAACTGATTTGTATAAGTGAGATATTTTTATTTGGTTTGGTTATTTACAATTTATTAAAACCATTTTTTGAATACAATATCAATCAAGTGGCCACATTTATTAGCAATCACAAACTGCGTTTGTCAGCACCCTGTCAAGCATTTCGGGTTTTATAGCGTAGATTTCGGCATGAATGTTTGCCTTAAGGTGGTCAATAGTCTGCGGCTTGTTGGCGTAAACCTTACTTTTCAGATAACCACACAAAAAGAAGTCCGGTGGGTTAAGTCAGGTGATCTGGGGGCCAGTCGATGTCGCCTCTTTTTGACACTAGGCGGCCCGGGAATTTTCGTTGCAGAAATTCAATTGTTGTATTCGCAGTGTGACAGGGCGCACCATCTTGTTGAAACCAGTAACCGTCTAGGCCTTTGTCAGGCATTTGCGGGCAGACATAATCAGCCAACTTCCATCGATATCGGTTTTCATCGACCGTTTCGCTTTCAATGATGGTTTCGGCGCAAATGCCGGCCCAAACAGTTACTTTCCGGTCATACAATGGCGTTTCATGGATCTCGTGTGGATTCTCAATTCCCTAAATGCGGCAATTTTGTTTATTCATGCTGCCAGAGAGGTTAAAATGTGCCTCGTCAGTCATTAAAATTTGCTTCCAAAAATTGGGTTCAGTGTCAACCATTCGAGCGACTCTTTGGCCGTTTTCCATGCGAAGTGAATGGTCTGTCGGCAATACTCTCTGTGTCAATTGTTATTTATATGGAAAGAAATTTAAATCATCCTTTAAAATGAGCCGCATTGTGGTTTCACTGACGCCAAAATACTGAGCGCGTCGGCGATACGACACTGTTGGCTTCTGGGTAACGCTCTTCCTCACTGCTTCAACATGTTCATTGGAACGTCTTGGTCGTTGATGAACAGCACGTTGACGATCTCCTACTATCCCGTGCTCAAAAAAATTCCAAACCAAACGACGAATAGTGTTTTCAGAAGGCGCCTGTTTGCCGCGCTACTTTTTGCGAAATGCGCGTTGAGTTAGAACAATAGAACGACTATTTTCGATGTATAGCGTCACTATTTCAGCACGTTGTTTCGGTGTAAAGCGATCCATGGTTGAAATTGTACTGAATTGACGTATCGAAAACATGTATGTTGAGGGCGATCGGTTGGTAAAAGATGCCGACATAAAAGATGGCGCACCCTGTAGTCTTCGAATACGCCCAGGCCAGACATGCTTTGCGGCATATTAGAATATTTTGACTATGGTTGTGAAAAGAAAATAATTGTTCTGCATAAAGCCAGCCGCCATCTCACTTGCAAATATTCAGCACCTATATTTTCTTTTTTGCAGATCAACACAGGGTCGATTTCTTACCGATATCTTCTGGCGGAAGTTAACCTCCCAATGTTCGTTCACACTTAACATGCCATTTTAAGGTTCTTTTTTTAAACCATGTAAAAAAATGATGAGTTTACTGAACCATTTCGGTTCTTATGTCCAGATTTAAAGTAAAATTTCAGCACTTTTCACTGTTAAAAAAGCAATACTATTCTCCCTTAATGAATGATTTACGATAGATTCTCTTGGTTGGTTGGTTAGTTGAAATGGTGATTCATTCGGACTATCTCTAACTTTTTATTATCTGAAGATATTTTTATTTAGCTGAGCAGTTAAGGATTGACACTTCTAAGTCATTATGCTTTCAATTAGGAAACGCTACTTGCTCCACATCGCTCTTAGCGATGACTCATTAATTCGTACACACAATCTGATGTAAAATTTTCGCACTTTTACAAATTGATGATGTCGCATAAAGAGTTAGCTCTTGCATTAGTGGCCTTTCGGACGTAACTTTGAATACTTTTGCTACTTAGTATAATTGTTTTCTGTCCGTTATTCCTTTAACAAATCAAAATAACTTATATGTTTTAAAAAAAAAAATAACCATTTCACCGTTTGCTTATAAATGCCATACTGTTCATCGACAATCCAATACGTTAGCAATAAAGAACTTCGCGAAAGTAATATAGCAATAACAAGTGCAACAACAATAATAGCATAAAAGCTTTTGAGTGCAGCATAAAAGTTTTTCCCCTCTCCATTAGCGAAAGCAAAGCGTCTGAGGTGAGAGTGTTGACTGTGAGCAGGCATCGAGGACCTACAATTGCTGGAAAATGACAATATGACGACAGTAAATGGAAAAGTTTTTAATATCCGCATAAAATGATTTATGAATACGCATATATATACAATCGCGCGTTTGTGTGTACGTTAAGATGGGTCGACTCTTTACAAAAAAACAAAAAAAATACAGGAAAACCTCGATATGACGAAGCTCCAGGGGTCGAACAGGTGCTGCGTGATACCTATATGTTCGATATATTTATAGAATATCAAAACCTCAATACAACGAAACACTCAAATTTTTTTCTGAAACTCGTTATAAATAAGTTTCGTTTTTTGTTTTCAGTTTTTCAAACAATAAAGAAAAAAATATGTATGTACATCATTAAAAGTTTTGAATTGATGCAAAAATATTTCGTTGAATTAGTTTGAATAAAACAATCGATTTCACTACAGATGTCGAATTCTAAAATAAATAACGCGGAGTAGAAAGGTTTGCCCAGAAAAATGTTTGGAGCTTTTTGATTCCAATTTTTCACCGTGAGCAAATCGTTACCGTTTCACTGGATAACTCAATTTGACCATAATTAAAACTATAGGACAATTTGCACTCGGCGCGCGAGAACCGAACTGTATTCAGAATTCACTTTGTAAAGGCTTTTGAGTCGACATCTCCTTATATAGATGCTTTTGTTAACGAAACCTTAACTGGCAAAACATCCCGAAGATTTTCGCTAAATCTATGCAGAAATTGTGTATAGAAAATTTCGCAACAACGAGCTTTTCCAGAGGACTGAGCAAAACTATTGTTATATTTTTTCTTTTGTCAGTATTCGTTATATCGAGGTTTTACTGCATAAACAATCACTGCTTTATTTCAAACCTACCTGTTTAGAACTTTCTAACCACAAACACAACTTTTTTATGACAGTTGCGACATATAAAAATATGTACATATCGCACCCTAAATACAAAAGGGTCACAACTCAAAATTTTCCACACTCGAGCTTGACTTGTTTACAGTAGCACAGAAAACAAACTATGTGACATATCACGCTGAAATTTGCCATGTAAGCTTATAAGAGTCCTACCAAAAAACAAAAAATTTATTTTTGCCATATGTCATCCGCGGACCGTTTTATTGATAACGTCTCGTTCATATTTGAGCAGAAGGTACATTTTGAGTTGTGACCCTTTTGTATTTAGGGTGCGATATGTATACGTCCTTGCATGTTGGGTCAAAATGAAAAAGGAAAAAATACAAAATTATATTTTAATATCATATTTTTGTTGTTCAAATTTCATTGAAAACGTTTCAAAACAAAGACACAAGTATTTGTTCATGCAAAATACTTATATGAAATAACCCTAATACTTGCTTGGGAATTGCTTGCGAGCTCACAATTAGTGGTATTTGCTGAACATCAAAAGGGTTTCCTAAATTTCGTTAACATTAATCAAAAAGTATTAAATGAAAAATAAAGAAACATATAGAAACATTATCTATGTTTTAAGTAAAAACAAGGCTTACAGCTGTATATCTGTACATGAAAATTTTTACAAGTAATCGTTTGATTTAAAATTTTTGAAAAGCTCCTCAAATTTATAGCCTTCTTAAATAAAAAAAAAAGTTATAATTAGTTTTCACTTTATTTCAAATTGAAGTTTCGTTAGTAATACCGCTTTTTCTAGGCAAGCAAGATATCAAGAAGCGACCATTTAAGTCTTGCCTCGAAAACAAGCTAAGGGAATCAATTTCAAGCACTTTTTAACTATTGCCGTGGCACCAATATTTAACTACATAAACTGGCATTATTTGCATCTGTAAATATTCTGAATTTTTGCACGTACATACATTCATATACCTATAATCACCTTAAATGTTTAATGTGGCTAAATTTCAATTCAAGCTTTGATTTTCTAAGTCAAGTGGTCAATGCAATTACTTTCCTCAGCTATTTGAAAACTTAGGTCTTTGCATGCGCAAACAGTGCTACGGTGAAGGTTTAACATGTAGTTAATTTGAGAAATATAGAAATATGAAGGGTGATTTTTTAGCTACTATCTTTTGGAACAGTTGGTTTAAAGAGCTGACGCTCGTTTCGTGTTTCGTTACACTGTCACACATTTTCAGTTTGGTCTATAATTTAACCATGAATCGTCTTACAAACGAACAACGCTTGCAAATCATTGAATTTTATTATAAAAATGCGTGTTCTGTTAAGAAAGTTTAAGATCCACTTTTTTATCGAAAAATTGTGTTCAGCGACGAAGCTCATTTTTGGATCAATGGGTACGTTAGTAAGCAAAATTGTCGATTTTGGAGTGAAGATCAGCCAGATGAATTGCAAGAGCTACCAATGAATCCAGAAAAGGTCACAGTTTGGTGCGGTTTATGGGCTGGAGATATCATTGGACCGTACTTCTTCAAAGATGCTGCGAATCGTAACGTAACTGTGAATGGTGAGCGCTACCGTGAAATGATATGCAACTTTTTTTGCCCAAAATGCAAGAGCTTGACGATAAGACGGTGCCACATGCCACACAGCACGCGTAACAATGGACTTGTTGAGAGGCGAGTTCGGTGAACATTTTATTTCACGTTCGGGACCTGTCAATTGTCCACCCAGATCGTGCGATATAACGCCTTTAGATTATTTTTGTGGGCCTATGTTAAAGCTCATGTCTATTCAGACAAGCCTGCTTCAATTAACGCATTACAAGAAACCATTAAAGCATTTATATGTGAGATACATACCGGCCGAAACATTGGAAACAGTATGCCAAAATTGGACTAAGCGGGTGGACCATTTGAAGCGCAGTCACGGTCAACATTTGCATGAAATAATCTTACGTGTGTTTTTTTTTTAAAACTTTCCTATAGCTCTTAAAAAAACACCCTTTAGAACTTTTTATATTTTCATTAATGGCAGTAATTTATTTATTTATTTATTATTACTCTATTTGCGATTGTCTCAAATTGAGATTGGCAACTCTGAGCGGCCTGCAATACTCTCTTAACTGTGAGTAACTTCGACTCTTACGGCATAGGGGATTTGATCGAAAGAGAAGCGCATGAAAGGAAAACAAAATGTGTAATGCGGGATTAGTTGAATGCTATCAGTCTTCCAATCAGTAGTTGTTCAGTTGGTATCGTATATCAACAACACAATCTTAATAGTTTTTGCGACCTCTGTGGCAAGCAAACCCCTATCACATCCCCTGTTATGTCAGAAAATCACCTAATTTCTTCAAAATCGCTGAGAGCCGGTAATGGTCTGATATTGCCGACACCTTCTGTATTCCCTCTATCGTGCATTAATTTTTTTTTAACTTCAGTTGCCATTGTAAATATCACGGTTGTGCCCGCTAACTTTGTTTACTACTTCATATAAATCAGTGAAATGAATTAAAATTTTATTAAACATCAACTATCGATTCCGTCTATTTTCCATCATCGATTGTACCCAAACAGCGACCTACTCTAAAGTATTAATGCAAAAACAAATACCACACCTAACTGAATCTTCCATTTTCAACAATGCAACATAATGTTGCGTTTCCATTCTTCGTCGAGACACTGCAACTGTAGCTGCCACACACTTCCAGCTCTGCTACACACGTACTTAGTTACTTGTCAACTTTATTCGAGTATTGGGGAAATCGGCTGCACGCGCGCACATCTGATTGCTCTACGCACTTCTTTCATTGCCTAGGTAGCAAGAGAGATGGGAAGAATTTGGGAGAAGAAGATAAGAAAACTTTGTAGGGAAGGTATATAAGTACGCAAACGGGCAATTTGATGCAGATGGACTGCAAAACAGAATTTTCTGTGCGACTCGTTTTATTTTATTCGTAGTTTGTAAAAAAACTAACTAGACTGGCGCACATTTCACCGAATGGTGGTAGGCAAAGCTTATGCCCCTATTTTTGTGAAGGTATTTTATTTTGCCGCCTTTAAACAACAAAAGTGCAATGCGGGGAAACAAATAGCTCAATAACTCCTACTTGACTTTTTGCCCACCGACACTTAGCTACGGCGACCGTCTCTCTTTTCGTACTCACATGTTTTGTGCTCACCGTAAATGGCTTAAGGCAAAAAGTTATGTTTTTCAGTTCTTTTTCTAAAAGGTTTTGATTTCATAAGCAGACTTTGCCCGGATTTTTTATAAATACCCGTATTTTTGAAGTTTGCGACTGAATCACATTTCCAAGTTGTATGCATGGCTGTCTTATGTCAGTTTTCCAAGAAACATTCAATTTGTATACTTATGTTTGAAGCTTTAGGGCTATAGGGTAATTTCTGCACCAAATTTCGTTCATTTTGGTTAAGTTACTTTTGAGATATAAACATTTTCTCAAAGAAAAGTAATTGAAACAGACCTACATTTCGAGGATAAATGTCATGATAGAGCATTCTAACTATAGCTATGTAAATATATTGCAATACTACCAGTATCATTGTAACGTTTTATAGTGCGATGCACACACATTTTATTCATTTTGAGGAGACTGAGCTCTCGAACAATGACTGGTTGTGATTTTCCAGCCAAATATAATATAACGCAATCCCACTATTACGTTTGAATTCCATCACAGAAAAAAAATTCAACAAAACTGAGACGCAAATGCTTTTGATGACTTATAAACAATATATTGAACTGTAATTAGAACAATTTTGACGTTAATATCATAAGCTATTTTACAGATACAAGCAGTGTCATAATGTTCACCCTGTAATTATATAAATATTATTTTTCTTCTTCTTCCTCTTCTTAGTCCTTGGTGAACCATTGCTTTATTCTATCTAAGGCTACCCTCTTCCACCGCCGCACGTTTAGCTTTTCAAGACCAACTTTCACGTCCTCGAGCCATCTCTTTCTGAGGCGTCCTCTTCTTCGGCTTCCAACAGAGCATCATTTAACTGCCTTTCGAGTTGTTCTTTCCTTGGGCATTCTAAACACGTGTCCGAGCGATTTTGTCCTCTGAGATTTTATACTATATATAAATAATTATAAATAAATATTACGATCTAAAAGATGTCATTATGTGATTGAGGGTCCATTTTATTCATATTAACAACTTTTAGTAATTGTAATCAGTGTTGCATACCAAATTTAATTCACAATTTTTACTATTTACGGCAAACTTTTGCATGAGACTGTGATGTTTGTCCTTTCAGCCCAGAAAGTCACAGAAAATCGTCATTGCGGATTTTACCGACAAAAAAATTCAAAGTGAAACATAAATTAAAGGTACCTCGCATTGTTAACATTTGGCTGGTAGCATAGTGAGTCCAACCAACATTTCTGAATATAATATTTTCGCAACTGAATGGCGAAGTTGTTCTAAGCAACTAGAAGAATGGATTCATGACCCAACACTGCAATTTATGTCATTGATTGGTTGCCTTCTCAATCTTTTTCTTCCTCAAAAGTTGATTCACCAGAAGAACCACCTTTTTGAAAGCATCAAAGCAAAATTCTGCTCTGTCGCTGATGCGAAATTTTATAGATAATTAGTATAGATAATTTCTTCCTTCTTCATGTATGAAAAGCTTGGATCACTACCAAATTATTCACACTGTTTTAGTTAACCTATTCGGACCAACCTGGTTTTTGTACGAGCGTATTTATTCCAGGAAAATACTACTTTTTTTGTTGCATGACATCGCACGAAACACGACTTAACTGTCCTATATGAACTTACGCAAAATATTTATATAAAAATGAACCTGCCAAAAAAGTTATTGATTTGGCATACAATAAAATAATATGGCCAGAAATTCCATTCCAATTTAGATTTTCATACTAAAAAATAAATAAAATAAAAAATCAATAGTAATTTTATGAACAAACAATTTTTGCGTATAAATGCTAACAATGGAATTGCCAGATGTGTTAAATATTTTACACGCAATCATATCTTATTTGTAGAAAAATAGTTCAAACATATAGCATTAAATGATTAAGTCATATCAGCTGCTATTTGATCTTCCTCAATTACAAAAATGAAGACTATTTGAAAAGGGGTGGCTCATTAATCTAATCCTTGAAGTTGGAAAATGAATAAAAACCAATTACAAGAAAACAAAAAATTTAAAATACACAAATTTTCATAGAGATTTTAAAAAATGTTCCCCAAAATTTTTAACTGATTTGTGTATCCCATTAAAAAACTGTTTAATTTGTATGCGAAAATGTTTTACAAACGCGAAAAAACTTACTATCACAACATCTTCATCAGTTTCGACAACTTTCCTTTTTATGATTTCATTAATTAATTAACAAAGTTTATGAAAATTTGAAACAAAATTTAAAACTCAGAATCTATAAAAAGAAATCGGGGTGCGGAATTTTGTAGCCCATTAAATTTGAATATAGCAAAGTGCCAGCTTGAATTGGCTAAAAATTCTCGTTGGGTTTTGAGACTTTTTACTCTGACAGAGTTGTGCATTTTCTCCATATAATGAATGCATTCGCCCATCGTAGCCGAATGAGTTGGTGCGTAACTACCATTTGGAATTCGAGTCTCGGTGAAAGACCAAAATAAAGAAATGAGTTTTTTCTAATACCGGTCGCACCTCGGCAGGCAATGGCAAACCTCCGAGTGTATTTCTGCCATGAAAAAAAGAGCTCCTCATAAAAAATATTTGCCGTTCGGAGTCGTATTGAAACTGTAGGTCCCTCCATTTGAGGGACAACATTAAGACGCACGCCACAAATAGGAGGAGGAGCTCGGCCAAACACCAAATTATATACGGGTTGCCCATATTCGAAGGACCCGACGGATTTCGATGACTCTTTGGGCCCATTCCAATCGACGAGGCTTGTCCGCAGGCAACAATCTTTCCGTCAATTGAACCTTATACGGGAATAAATGCAAATCAATGCGGATAATTCGTTGTAAAGTGGTCCGAGCAATGCCCAACTGCTGAGTACAGCGATTTTGAGATGTCCTTGGCGACGCCTTGGTCGGTTTTGATTTGGCCTCTTTGGATTAGAAAGAGCATCACCAGCCGAAAACCTTTCGTACAAACGTTTAATGGTGCTCTTAGAAGGCGCACTGTTCACATTATTTAATTTTTTATACGCACGTTGAGTTTTCACAATTGACTTCTTTTGTTGAATGTAAATTTCAACAATTTGGGAGCGCTCACGTGGCGTGTACTGTTCCATGATAAAAATCTGCTTGGACTGACGCTTCCAACGCGGTATGTCATTAAACGGTCTGTCGTCTCTGTCAAAAGATACAGGGTTGCCAGATGGGTCCGTCGAATATTGGCAACCCTGTATATATATATATATATATATATAATATAATGCACGATATTGTTTTTTTTTTGGTCAAGGAAGAAAATTATTAAAAATCAACGTGAATTTGTGCCACTTTAAACCTGCACTTTATTGAAACAAAATTTACAAAATGTGTTGAAAATGTTCCGAATTTTAATAAACTGTGTGTAAAGTTTAAAACCTTGACTTAGGTGATATCTATTGTAGAATAGACTATATTTTCACAAAAAACTAATTAAAGTTCAAAATGTGAAATAAATGTAGTCAGAATTGGTTAAAATATTGTGGTAGTATAGTTTTTTCGCGATCTGTATGAACATAGGAAGTGTGCAACTAATTTTTCACCATCTCTGAAAATCGAACTTGTATTTAATGTGACTTACTTATTTATTTATTAATACGAAATATAAATAATAGTTGCCATGTATAAAGAATCTATACATATGTAGATAATTTTGAGATAAAACGAAGTTCACATAAATATTCTTCTACAGCAGAGCGCAAAAGTTCACGAGAAAATTTACATCATTTCTTCACCGAACCCTATTTATTTTTATATAACTTGAAACCATCAATGAACAATAAATTTTTTTTTAATTCGTACTGCATTAAAATATAAGCCAAACATTTTTGAGAAATACTGCTTGGCCGGATATAAATAAGGGTTTTTTTCCAGATTGAGTTGGTTTTATTCCATATTTGCTTTATACATAAACATATACTGAATATGTTTCAAGTAAATTGTCTTTACGTACAATCTCCTAGTGAAGGCAAATTAATTTTTGATTTAGTCAATAATATATTTCCAACAGTAAAGATTAAGAAATATTGTACATGAATTGCTTAAATCGTAATAATAAATGTAAAATAATTGAAAATATATAAGTATACTAGATGTGAGTAGATTCATACATATGTACATATACAAAAAATACTAGAATAAATTTGCAAAATCCAGTTCATATAACGAAATTGATAAAAACACAAATAGATGCAAAAGATATTAATTGTTAATGTAAGTAATTAATAACGAAGCAAAAATAATTATACAAGGAAACTATTTACTATTTAGACCGTAATAATAATTATGATAATAGTAGTAGACACTAACACAGATGCATATCTATTATACATATATAAAATTAATAATTAGAATTAAACCGACTGTTACATCACAGTCAAGTGTAGAAAAGGAATCCCTACAAATCTGAAAACATATACATACATACCTATACAAACACCTAACTGAATACATACATACATAAATATAATATATACCACTTTTAGAATGTAAGCAATTTGTGAAAAGTAAGACAACTAATGAAATCCTCTGTAAAAATGCTTAAAAATTATTTGTGATAAAAGAAAAAAAAAAGAAAAAAAATACATACATACCATAGTGTATAGCGCAGATAATAAACAAAAATTATTGAGTAAATATACGAGTATAGCATAAAATTATTGAATTATAAAGCAGACATGCTGATGTGCAAAATAAGAGTGTTATTCTACTCTACTGTAATGAAATGAAAAATGCAATGAATAGGGTAATAAAAATGAATTCATATTAAAAAAAAACATACGAGCACTTTAAGTGGTTTATAAAGGATAAGATAAACATTTTTTCGGTAAGTATATTTTTAACACTAACTAATTTTAACGCTACTTTCATCACACTTATTTCTGATATTTATTGTAAAATCAACACAAAATTTGGAAAAGATCCAAGAAATAGCCATTAACTTTCTACTAAAGTTATCTGAAAAAAATTTTTCAGAATTTTTAATTTTAATTCTATTTTACATAGTATATAATAAACCAGCTGAGGCCCGTAGATTCGCTTGCGTACAAAGTGAGAAATATTAAAAAAAAACACTTGTCAACATTACATTCCTAAATTTCTTTTTTAATATTTATTGAAGTACTACTCGGTATTTGAATTTTTTTTGTTTTATCGGTATCACAATCATACGAGTATAACTCATTCGAACTACTTACTCTCAACAACAAACGTTCAGGAAGCAGATCAGTGCCTGCCATTAGTACCTTTACTATGTAGTCTGTCATTGACAACACTCAAATTAGTCGGAAATTGAAGTCGGTTGAATTTGAATGGATAATTCGTTGGGATTATTTGAGTTCGTAAAATTAAAACGTACTCGCCCCAACCAGGCAATATTCCACCGCGTTTAGTAATATTCTTTTTTATTTTTTTAACTCTCAGACGTGTTCAAAATAGATAAATGCGAACACTTCACACAGTTTTTCAACGCAAGCATTGTAACCACACTTTTTCACACATCCCCGTTATCAGTTACAATTTTTCATTGTTTAATAAACCAAAGCCAAAAACCAACAAATGCAAATAGTTCATTTAACTATAATTAACTTTATTCAACAGTATTTTTAAGCTATTTTAACAAAAATTATCATTTTTCTAACTTTATTTTGTAAATGATTTCGAAATGTACTGCTTGGCAACACTGTGTGGTGAGTGAGCAATCAGCTGAGTCGGTATTGCGGGATTTTTTAACAATCGTGAAATAAAATCTACGGTACTACGATACGATTAGTTTGTTCGGAACAGCTGAGTCGGGATTACGTGTACGGTGTTCACTGTTTTCAGCATAAGCAGCGAGGACAGGTGGTAAATAATCAGTGGTTTCGTGGGAAAAATTTTCCGGATGAAAAAGTGGGACCTGGAGGCATGCACACAAGCAACGCACCTTGTAATGATGAAGATGAAACATCACTCTGAAGTAATACGAAATCAATTCTAGGGTGGTCGACGGTTCGAAAGGAAGTAAGCGAGCGGAAGCTTTTTAGTCTCCGAACATACCATTGCTGTGAATGCACAACATAGAACGCTATAAGGGTTCCCGGTTGTTTAGAGCTCGAAAATTTAGGGTATTTTCAGGATTTTTTTTATACAAAAAAAAAACGAAAAACAATATTTAAATTTCTTAGGCTACATACAAAAATGGAAATGAAATGAAATTTAAATTTTTTTTAATGTTAATTATTTTAAAAATGCCGCTGAAGTTGGACCTACACGGTGTTGTCCATTTGGCTCTTCTATTTATCTGAAACACAAAAACCAACTGCTGGTCGACTGGCAATATGGCTGTAGCTACATATGTATGTCGCGAACTACAATAAAAAAAAACAATTTCACAAAATAGCGTGGTTTTGAATTTGATACTCTAAAAATCGGTTTTTTCAGTTTTTTAATCAAAAAATAAGAAATAATAATATTCTAGTACGGGCGATAGCCATTGATGTTGTGAACAAAATTTTACAATTTCAGACTATTCGATTGAATAGTTTTTTTTTGACAAAACCAGGCCGAAAAAAGTCGTTTCGAGATAAATGAGGTTAAAGTTTGAGGTACAGGAGCGCGCGGACTGCCCTCTACCTAGTTAGTGGGCTGTAGAAGCTATGATATTCGGAATTTCCGCATGAAAATTTCACAATATATTCTTAAGATACTATTCTTTCGAAGTATCGAAAAAACAAAAAATCGATTTTTAAATTTTTTAAAATTATTATTATTATTAATTTGTAATATGCCGTAATATGGTGGCCGCCGTACCCCAATGGGGTGGTGCGAGACTAACATTCGTAATTCAGAGAGAACGTAGGTTCGAATCTCCGTGAAACACCAAAATGAAGAAAACGTTTTTTCTAATAGGAGTTGCCACTCGGCAGGCGCAATGGTAAATCTCCGTGAGCATTTCTGCCAAAACAAAGCTCCTCATAAAAAATCAGTTTGCAGTTCGGAGTTGGCTTAAAATTGTAGGCCCCTCCATTTATGAAACAACATTAAGACGCACACCACAAATAGGAGGAGTAGCTCGGCCAAACATTCGAAAAGGGTATAAGCGCCAATTGTATACATATATATGTATACCATAGAATGTGGACCTTCGCGGCAAACCAAATTTTTTTTTTTTTTAGTTAATTCACTTTCACCTCATAAAGGGTTTTCCAATAACAGGTGTTATGAATATATGGATTGCGCTATCGAGAGATGATTAACGATTTTTTATGACCGGAATTGGATGGTATTGATCTCGACAACGTTTATTTTCAACAAGACGACGCTACGCCCCACACAAGCAACGAAACCATTGATATTTTACGAGAAAAGTTTCCGAGCCGTGTTATCTCTCAAAGATGTGATTACAGTTGGCCACCAAGATCTTGTGATTTAACACCTTGTGACTTTTTTCCTTGGGGCCGCGTGAAAGAGAAGGTTTACGCCAACAGCCCAGGGTCGATTCAAAACCTCAAGGATGGAGTTCGTGAGGCTATCGATGACATAAGGCAGCCACTTTGCAATTCGGTTATGGAAAATTTCATGAAAATGATATTGTCCTGTAAGCGTGGTCGTGGTGGTCATTTGCCTGATGTTATTTTCCACTATTAACGACATACCTTCCTCTTTATAATGAAATAAACATCCAATCATTTATATTAAAAAATAACATTTTTCTTTGAATATTAAAATAACACCTCTGTTAGGAAAGCCCTATACGTTTGCAACCGTTGTTCTCAATAAATTCGGCACCTTTTGATTATTTATTTTTCGGTAATAAATATATCAGTACATAAATATATGTATAGGTATTTAAATTTCCCCTTTACTGTGGGCAAAAAGTAAGGTGAATTTGGTTGTGAAATGAAAAATCTTTATTTATTCTTGTAAATCAATTTTATCCCCTTCAAAATAATCCCCTCTCGATGAAATACACTTATGCCAACGATTTTTCCAATCCCCGAAACATGCCAAATATTCCATTTCCGGTAAAGCCATCAGCACCTTCTTCGATTCAGCTTTTATCTCCTCAATCGACTCGAAACGCGTTCCCCGCAGTGGTCTCTTGAGTTTTGGGAATAGCCAGAAGTCACACGGAGCCAAATCAAGCGAATACGGTGGTTGCGGAACGATGTGCGTGGATTTTTTGGCGAAATAGTCACGAAGAACGAGTGCAGTGTGAGACGGTGCATTATCGTGATGCAAAAACCAAGAGTTGTTGGCCCATAATTCTGGTCTTTTTAGACGAATTGCTTCACGTAAACGACGCAAAACGCTCAAATAATATTTCCTATTATTAATCCAAGTCTCATCTCCCGTAATGATTCATTTGAGCTTGCCCTGATAGTCTGAAAGCATTGTTTCACACACATCAACGAGACGACATTTTCCAAGAAATTGAGAGTTTTCGGTACCAAACGAGATTTGAATTTTCGTAGGCCCAAATGGTCTTTCAAAATGGTTTTCACATATCGTTCTGATATTTCGATCATATCAGTAAGGTCTTTAACAGTCAACCGACGATTTTTGAGCACTAACTCCTTCACTTTATTGACGTGTTGGTCATCTGTTGACGTCGATGGTCGTCCGCAGCGCTCCAAGTCATCAACACGTTCTCGACCCTCTTTGAAGTCTTTGTACCACTTATAAACATTTTTCTGCGACATGGTCGAATCACCAAATGCCTTCTGCAACATGCTAAACGTTTCCGCAGCCGAAATTTCATTCCGCAAACAAAATCAGACATTGTAAAAATCGAAAAATGCACTCTTGGACGTTTGGTAAACACAAGCGTAAATATATTACTGATAATGACATTCACATGAAAGTTGGCCCAGATGTTACTAACAGTGTTGCCAACTCATGAAAAAAATAACTAGAGCGAAATTTTAATCCCGCGAAGTTTGACAAATAAATTCACCTTACTCTTTGACCAAATTATTATACACGTTTGAAAAATTGTAAATCTCTTGTAATTATTATCTATAAAAAAAGCTAATGAAAGATGGTATAAAGAACGCACTTGCAGAATCACTCGACAATTGTGGTCGACTCTCAATGCTAAAGCTACAGCAGCTCTGCTAAGCCGAAATTATTAGAGCCTGAGCACATTGATTTCTATTATAACATGGCACTGTCACACGCCTTGGGAGTCGACCTGCAGACACATAATTACTGCCGAAGCTGTCTATATGAAGAAGAGGAACGGACTATCCACCACTTTAGGTAACAATTTTTTAATGAGTTGGAAGATCTCAGTGCTGTGGAAATCAAGGAACTTCTAAAATTTTTGAAAAGCTCCATTGGAGGGAGATCGGAACAAGTTTTCCATGCGCTATCACAATGCGCTATGAGCCTAAGTGTGGCTAATAGTGGACAGCGCTATCACTTAACCTAATCTTAATAGCTTAGGAAGAAAACAAATGAAATATAATTTCGTATAGGAACAATGTTATATTTAAAATATTATTTATTTTATTATCTATTATTGAATCTAATTAAATTTTTTTTAGAATTCTTGCATTAGCGGAGTCCTAAACCTCTCACTCAGTGGCGAAACCATCTCGTTGCCCCTTGTCTAGCCAGCTCATTCGCTCAGCATTGACTATAAAATATAAAAAATAAATTTCTACAAAAATTTCGAGTTTTATATTTAGGATTTTCTTATGGCATCTACCCTTTCCAACTCCATGTTTAAGATTTTGGTCATCTACTCACACGGTGAGGCGAAACTTTAAGGGGGGATTCTACTGTAAAAATCAAATTTTCATGGATTTTGTTTTCATACTTGTATTAATTTAATTAGTAAAAAAAAGTTTAGGGTTACATAAACACAGGTCTTGAGTGTACAAAAAAATTTTTTAAATTTATTTTCATTTCAAAATGGCAGCTGTACAGCCGCTCCCCCGAAACGCCTTTTGAAATCTGCCCACACTGTCGCGCATTTAAAAAAAATCTGAAATGAAAAAAACCAAATTTGTTTTATTATATATCATTATTTTTAGTTGTTAAGCCTATTACTTGCAAAAAAAAAATTTTTTTGTAAAATTTTTGAAGTTTTTTAAAAAATCGACATTTTTTTGTTGTTATTTTGTTATTAAAAAAGGGGTTATAAATAATAAATTTTTTCCCACCATAGCTTTAAAAACTAGTAAATATTGTTAAAAATATACTATCAAAGTTTGAGCTTGATATGTTAATTTTTCACGGGGCTGTGATGTGGGCAATTTTGAAAACGTGGTTTCGAGAAAAACACGCTTAAACAATTTTTCATACTTACAGCATATGACCGTAAACCGCTCGAGCGCTCAGTTTATACCTGCTTTGCTAAAACTTTTATAACTTGAAAATTATTCAAGATTTCTTTTTAAGATTTTCATGGAACATTCTGGAGTTGTTTCTGAGTATGTTTCAACAAAAAGTAAAAAATCGATTTTTTTTAAGTTTTACAGTAGAGGCCCCCCTTAATAAATATGGTTGTAAAAATGGTGAAAATGTGTGTATGTATACATTCAGGGCAGCGCATTTTAAGCACACAACTGCACTCTACACTTCCGGCGGCACAGATTCCACTTCCGGAATATCCATTTTTCATTCAAGCTGCATTTCCAGTACATACAATAAAGCTTTTTCCCATTTTCCGGAAAGCTTTGCAGAGGATAACAATGGTTCCGTTTATTTTTACCGCCTTCTGGATCCGGTTAGACATATCCGTTTTGTTTTGGTCTTGGCTGAGTTCCGGTTGTGGCGTTTGTTTCTGCTTTTGTCGAATTATCTGTACTGCAAACCATTTTAATGAAGCAGGGTGTGCAGGTTATTCGACTGGCCAAAATGTACTTGCAGTTTGTGCTGTACTACTTATAATAGTCTAATATAGAGAAACAGCGTAATTTTAGAGAAACAGCGTAAGTCAACAACACTATTAATAAAACTAACACCAAAGTCTTACATCAGAAAAAACTGCTGCTGCCAGTCACTATAGATTCAAGAACATTTTCGCCTTCGTGTCTAATCAGTTCTTCAGAAGCTAGACTTTTACCCAAATGGTTGTTTCTGTAACGAAGTTTTACTAGCCTAATAGCGTTCTGATCCACCGGTTGTATCAATCGCATTACATTAGGCGGCATAAATATTACCCATATCAATCCCATATGCAGCCTTAAATAATACGTTTTTTTATGGTTTTGGTCAATCACTTGGAGCATTATCATAAATAAGCAGCGCTCTCTTTGGAAGGCTCTGTTTCTCTAAAAATTCAATACGCTTCAAAATATGAGTTCTTGAAAAAACCAACTAAAGATTTTATTCTTTTAATCCATACTGGGAGACAAAGGGATTGAAAAACAATTTTTTACTTTTTTTGACTTTAAAAGATCTCATGTTTTGAGAAGCGTTGGCGTAAGCTAAAAATGTTAACCTTTCTGTAGTGTTTCTTCTGCCCGGTGCAGATAATTCTTCGGGAAATAATTTCCAATAAATACCGATATCATCCGCCTTAAACTGTAGTGAGGGAAAAATTATTATTTTATATTAAATCTTTATAAACGGCTCAACACTATCTGCATTGGACAGATTTTAGCCACATTTAGTAATCCAACTGACGAATGGAATTATTTCGCCGTTGCCTTTAAAACCATTGCCAAAAATCGCGAAAATCTCATAATATCCGCTGATTATTATTTCACCTGTATTTTAATTTAATAAGATTGTGTCAATTACTTTAAGTTTTACACAAATTTGATAGCAAAACATCAACTTCGAACTTTGTTTTCCTTTTTCTTCTTAATTGGCGCGATAACCGCTTACGCGACTTCGGCCGAGTTGAACAAGGCTGGCGCGTTTCTTTCTTGTGCTGACCGGCACAGTTGGCCACTCCAAGAGAAGCCAAATCCTTCTCCACCAGCTCGTACCGCATCGAATACTTTCAGAGCCCGAGCGTTGAGCACTTTAAAATGACATGCTCTTGACTCTGTTTTTGTGATAAAATGCATTTTAAGCTGACTATAACAAAGTTAAAAGGGTATTTGTTGTGGAAAACAGTTCTAATCGCTAAAACCTTTTTAAACTTCTCTATAACTACCGACCAATACTTCTAAGAATTTGTATCTTTCCCATAAGCTTATCATGAACATGTATATATTGTATGATACTTGAATATTCAGATGTGTGTGTGTTTTCAACAAGCCAAACATTTCCAATAACGTTATAAAGGGTGGTTAAGTTTCAAGGGCCGGTCTTGATTTTGAATAAAATACAATTTTTTAAAGAAATTATTATCATTTCTCTTTATTATGGTAATATTGGTACGGCTCAATTACGTCTGGAACAAAATATCGGCCAAATAGCCGCGCAGCCTCGGCGGCACCCCTCCAACCGATGGTCCAAATTTTCGATGACGCTGAGGCATAATTGAGGTTCTATGCCGTTAATGTGCCGAATTATCTCATCCATCGTTATCATCTCACGATAATTATCATTTTGGCAAAAATACGGCCCAATAATGCCGCCGGCCCATAAACCGCGCCAAACAGTCACTCTTTGTGGGTGCATTGGTCTTTCGGCAATCACTCTTGGATTATCATTCGCCCAAATGCGGCAATTCTGCTTATTGACGAATCCACTGAGGTGAAAATGTGCTTCATCACTGAAGATGATTTTCTTCACGAATTGCGCGATATGCATTTTGATTTGAACGCCTGTTTTCATAATAAGTCTGAATAACTTTAACGCGTTGCTCGATTGTGTATCTTTCCACGGTTCAAATAGAGTTAGTCTGAAATTGAAAAATGTCAAATGAAATGCAGAAAAAAACTCAACGTTTAGGTGTGGTTAACATTCAACATCGGCCCTTTTATAATACAATAAGTTTTAGGGAACACGGCTTCCAGCATTCACAATAGATAAGCATGTGTAAATAGTGGGTTCTTAACTTGGATAGAAACTCTTTTTTCATTTCTCTGTGTCACCCTGTGCCCATAAGTTTTACCTATTGCTTATTAGCAGATAATATTAATTTACCACTGGCTCCAAAACTGTGCAGTTCAGAAAGTGATACGCCTCGTCTATTTGCCACTTCATTGCTCGCTATCTTTGTCATTGGTTAACTTGACGAAAACTTTACAGCCGAAAGCAACAACATAGTTGTCGAGTAAGGTTCACCGCTAGTAAGTATGGCTACACCTCAAGAATGATAGAGAAGAAGATTGCGCCTTCCGAATTCGTCGTGCCGGAAGAGTCGATCGATAAACAAACAAAAGGCACTTGTTTGTGAGGCAGAAGAGTAGGCGAAAGCAAAGGAAACAACCAAGCACAGGAAATTATACGCACACTCACACAATTTCTTGTCACGGCGTCTTCCGCATAAAAACGCAAACGAACTGCATTTGGAGTCTTTATATTAATTTGTGCTTTTACAATTTAACTCACGGCACTTTGCTTTCATTAGTTTGTTTATTTCAAAGCTCTCAAATCACAATATTATCAAGCCATTAACTGAATTTTCACAAGCATATAATTTCTCCTCTTTTTGTTTGTTTTGTTCGTTTGTTTTTTATTGCGAAGGGAGCTGACGTTAGACTTGTCAAAATCGCAAAAAATAAAGTAACTATTTTTCAATGGCGCCACCTTCGATATTCAATTCACCTTGGTTATAACTCATCAAACCATTTTTCAAACAAATGTAAGGCGTCTTCTATTCGCCCCTTCTGTGCTCGCATATGTTCGATTATACCAGTTGCTTCACATTCGGCACAGAGTTTTGCCATTGCCTGCCGAGGGGCGACCGCTATTTCTTTTTTTTTTTTTTTCTCTGTGACTCTCGAATGGTAGTCACGCACCAACACATTCGGCTACGGCGGCCGCCCGTTCTCTCTGTGAATTCCGAATGGGAGTCACGTACCAACCAATAAAGACATTTAGTCGACTAAAACAGACACTAATAAGATTTTCAGCTAATTTTTCAAAAATTATTTCCACCGTGGGAGTTTGAGTCTCTATATATTTAAAGACGTGCTACCGCATTCAGCCGCTCTCGTGAGATCGTATTTCTTAAATAAACTTCCTCTCACTTGATTAAAGCAAAATATTTTCCTTTTGTTGTCGTGTGAAAAAAATGTTTTTGCCAATAATCTAATTAAGTTCTACGAAAAGTAATTACTAAAAAACTCTTTACTTTCAATGGTAGTTGTAAATTAAAGCTAATTTTAGCCGAAAATAATATAAGTAGATTATAAGATTTTGCCATCCGAAGTAAAATTGTGCGAGTACTTTGACTATTTTTCTGGTCAGAGCCCTCTCAAAATGTGAATTTTTTAAATCATTGGTTGATGTAATTTTAAATGCAAAGTGAATGCAGTGAAATATAAATTATCCGAGCAACTTCAGCTGCCTGGTCACGGGGGATTCGCCAGCCGAGCTCTGCACGATCATTTCACATGTATTCACACACTCGCGCAATCAGTAGTTGTTTAAATCGCAATAAACCCCGACATGAACGTAATCTATTCTGATTTTGTTTTCTTATATCACTAACAAAGATAAAACGGCACAAGTAATATATACAAACAAAAAGCCTAAGAAACACAAATTAACAATAAAAACAATGAAATAAAAATCCTTCCTAGTGCAA
Organism: Anastrepha fraterculus; assembly: GCA_037575425.1. Taxonomy (NCBI): domain Eukaryota; kingdom Metazoa; phylum Arthropoda; class Insecta; order Diptera; family Tephritidae; genus Anastrepha; species Anastrepha fraterculus. The sequence continues at coordinate 74,263 of JAYXIM010022501.1, forward strand.
AGTACCTTGGCATAACTATAGATAAAAAACTAAATTGGAAACGACATATAGAAAACAAGCGAAATTAAATCAAAAACAAGTTCAGACAACTATACTGGCTGTTGGCTAAAAACTCAAAGCTTAGCCTTAACAACAAATTAATGATATATAAGTCTATAATCTCACCCATTTGGAAAGATGGCATTGAAATCTGGGGCACAGCAAAAAAACTAATATCAAAATAATTCAAAGGACGCAATCTAAAATACTTCGAACAATAACAAATGCAGGCTGGTATATATCAAACGACGTAATCCACAGCGACCTCAATATCGACACAATAGATGACACAATTAGAAAATACAGCATCAAGCATATACAACGACTAACAAATCATCAAAATGAATAAATGCGCAACTACCGCAATCGGAGAAATTGGGAAAACGAAGTGTAAAACAAAAAATAATAATTATCACTTAGAAAATAATATAATGTAGCTTAATCTAAAGCAAAATTGAATGTTTATCTAGCATAGGTTACAGAACAAAGAATTCCAATACTAGTTTAAAAATAATTACTTATTGTTTAAATTTAACAGATTGTAATTTAAAAAGGGAAATAATAAAAAAAAAATATCACTTACACAATTTTAGGTTTTTCGTAAACAAACCGCTTTGTGGCCCCAGTTACGCCAGCCGCTCATCCTGTCAAATTCGCTGAGAGCCGGTTTAAGGTCTGATATTCGCCACACCAATTGGACTCTTTTCAGCATGCTTTAAATGTATTACAAGTTGTTTTATTGTAAATTGGGCTTTCTTAGCAAAAGTTACGAATTATTTAAACAACTAAATAAAGCTTGATATTAAGTGAAGTATATGCCATTGGGAGCTACAACTTAACTCCATCTTTCAGGCAGCATACGGATTCCTCTGACGAAAAATTGAGTTCATTTGACTTCATCCATTCATTGTGCCAGTTTGCGTAAGAATTAAACCGCTTCCCAATAAGGGCTGATTGCATTGATCGGAACAGATGTTAATCCGAAGGTGCAATGTCCGGGGAATACGGCGGAAGGGGCAAGATTTCCCAATACAGTCCCTCTAAATATTTCTGGACCAATTTAGCAACATGTGGCCTGGCGTTGTAATGCAGCAAAATCATTTTGTCATGTCTACCGTCCCATTCCGGTAGCTTTTCTTTGAGAGCTCGATTCAAACGCATTAGCTGCAGTCGTTAACGATCGCCAGTGATGGTTTCAGATGGTTTAAGGAGTTCATAATAGATGACACCCTTCTGACCCCACCAGATGCACAACATAACCGTTGAAGCATGAATATTCTCTTGAGCTGTCGACGGACCTGGTTCACCTGGCAAGCTCCAACATTTTCGACGCTCAGGGTTATCATAATAGATCCACTTTTCATCGCCAGTGACGATGCGATGCGGAAAACCTTTTCTTTTCTGTCGTTCAAGAAGCATCTCACACGTCACCAAGCTTATCTCGATATTCCTCTCCTTCAATTGATGTGACATCTAGTTAACTGCTTGCTGTACCATTTCCATCGCCAGTGATGGTTTCAGATGGCTTAAGGAGTTCATAATAGATGACAGACCTTTGAAGCATGAACAACTTTTTTCGCTGTAGAAGGACCTGGTTCAACTTTATCACTCACGACGAAGTTGCCACTTTGGAAGCGCCGAAATTTGATGGAGCGTGATTAGCGCAAATATTGATCAATGTACGATGCGTTTCAGCTGCACTTTTCTTTAAAAGGTAATAATGAAACATGACCACAAACACTGTTTATTCTAGACGAACGTAGACATTTTTAACGTCAGATAAAAAAGGATCTTTTCGCTTCAAACGAATGTCAACTACTACGATCGAGACCTCACACACACACCTTCAAATCACCTAGAGCGAACACAAAAATAGTATTAGCAGCAAAACCTTTTTTACGAGGGTGAAAACTTATTGCCATGCCCAATATAATTTTTAAATACAAGAATTAAAAAAGATTCGTTAGTATAATTTATTCCATTTTTAAATACAAATTTTCTTTAAATAATACAACTGCATATGCTCTTAAGATTCCAAAACACGGAGTAAAACGAGAGAAAGTTCCACACATTCTTCTTTAGTATTCGATTAATTAAAATTCCCAACAGTTTGCAGCAACGGACATGTATATATGTACATGTATGTGGATATGTATGCTCAACCGTAAGTAATTGCAGCAAATAAAGGATTTCTTATATGAGCACAGAGATAAGACTGATAATTAATACAATTCCCAAAGCAATCAATACATCAAATAGTAAAATGTGAAGAATATTCAGAACAATCATAAACGAAAACCAGCAAGTACTAATGCACATAAAACACAATAAAAAGAGGAAGGAAAGAATGAATTTTCGACCTTGGCCACAAATAATAATCAAAAGAAAATAAACCAGACTAATTCGAATGCATTGCACTCCCGAGTAAAACTAATTTTTAAAGGGTAGAAATAATAAAAAATGTATTTATTTTATTCGAAATGGATACTTTGTACTATGTAGAAGCAGGATTTTTTATGGTCCTGGTATTGTTGAGACTGGCGACTGCAATCTCCGTCGGGTTAAAGTGATAAGAATCTCGAAATGTTTTACAATTAACGTAGCGATAGATGAGAAGGTGAATTATTAATAATTAAATTCCATCTGAGGGATATTCTGAACGGGCACGACGAAGAATATGAGCTTAGCTCCTCAAAATGGTTTGGCTCCATTGAATGAATTCTTTGTGGAATGTCCTTGGAATAATTAAAGCAAATTGTTCTTATTTAAAATTTTGATAATAAAGGGTGTTTTTTTTAGAGGTTAGGTTTTCAAAATGAAATAAAACGTATATAATTTAATGTTATGGCCAAGAATTTAGCTTTATTATAAAGATAAGGGTTTGCCATTATGTTTTAAAAATGATTTCGGGCAAGTGGCCGCCGCGGCTGGCTCGAATAAATTCCAGCCGAGAGGCTCCATTTTCGACCACTTTTTGCAGCAATTGGGGCCGTATGTCAGCAATAACGCGCCAAATATTCTCTTCCAAGACGTCAATCGTCTCGGGCTTATTTGCGTAGACAAGCGACTTCACATAGCCCCACAAGAAATAGTCCAGCGGTGTTATATCGCACGGTCTTGGAGGCCACGCCACAGGTCCACGGCGCGAGATAATGCGCTCACTAAAAGTTTCCTTCAATAAATCGATTGTTGCGTTGGCTGTATGGAATGTAGCGTCGTCTTGTTGGAACCAAAGGTCGTCCACATCAACATCGTCCAATTCAGGCACGAAAAAGTCATTAATCATGGCTCTATAGCGCTCTCCATTGACTGTAACATTATGGCCGGCTTCATTTTTAAAGAAATATGGACCAATGATTCCCTCTGCCCATAGAGCACACCAAACAGTGACTTTTTGAGGATGTAACGGCGTCTCAGCAATGGCTTGTGGATTATGTTCACTCCAAATGCGACAATTTTGCTTATTGACATACCCATTCAACAAAAAGTGAGCTTCATCGCTGAACAAAATTTTCTTGTGAAAATCGGGATCGGTGGCCATCTCGTTTTGGGCCCATTCACCGAACGTGCGACGCGCTTGTTCAGGTGTAAGTCTATTCATTATAAAATGGCAAACCAAACTGAGCATAAATCAAGTGACAGCTGTCAAAAAGACCATCTACGAAAAAAGTAGTGCCAACTTGAAAACCTAACCTCTAAAAAAAATACGCTGTATAAGCAATATTTTGTGGTCCCTCTTTTTCTATACGTGAGGGCATTTTAACAAATAACTTGATGTATTTTGATTCAAAATTGTTTAAAATTTCATATAGCCGCGGACCAACTATTGGCATTTGAGCCTTTTGAATTTAAAATTTCCTAATAAAAACAGATCAGTTGGAAGTTACTGGTCAACAACATTACTAACTGCATAAAAGTTCTTTAACGTTATAGTTTCCAAAGGTGGTGCGTGACTAACATTCGCAAGACGTAGGTTCGAGTCTCCGTGAAACACTAAAATAAAGAAAACAAATTTTCTAATAGCGGTTCCTCCTTGGCAGGCAATGGCAAACCTCGGAGTGTATTTCTGCCATGATTTTGGTTTTAAAATACGGAGGGTGAGTTAGGTGAGGTCATTTTCGCATGACTACATTCAGAGAGACTGGGCCAAATTTCCCAAAATAAGCAGAAGTATACACCCATTCATGGACACACTCATTCATGCCCTTTAAAATGTACACATACTATATTAGATCCAAGCGACTCCGCTGGGTAGCTCATGTCGTCCGAATGCATACAAACGCTCCAGCTCTGAAAGTATTCGAAGCGGTACCAGCCAGCAGAGGAAGAAGAAGACCCCTCTATGTTGGAATGATCAGGCGGGTAAGGGCTTGGCTTTACAACTGGCGCGCTTTGTTGTACTCTGCCAAAATCGCATTAATCAAGAAAAAGAATCCGTAGAAGGACATGGGACACATATAACATCCCCTGACTTGCAGTAAGAGATAAAAAGTAGAGCGCAATAGATTAGATTACAAAACTTTTTGCATTATTTTATTATAAAATATTCACTTTTACATATACCATATTATATATTTACAGTGTAACCTCTCCTAACGGACATCTCCCTTGAACCGACACTTTTTACTATGCCAAATCTAATGTATCGGAAGATGTTATACTCTTTTGAGTGGAAGCCTTTATTGGATGGACAAAAGCTGGCTGATGGTGAGTGTTTGCCCAAAAGAGGTTTCACTGTACGCATGTTTGTACATGAAAGTAATCTTTTAAATGACTTTTTCGTTTAATAACTTACTAAATAAAACAAAAATGATTTTGAGTGAGCGAAGTCTTTATTTTGACCTTTGTTGTTCTGTTTGGATACTGCATCACAAGGCAAAAAAAAATTTACCAAATTTTAGTTTTATAAACTTTGCTTTATAAAGAGGTTTGAGAGAATTTATGTATATATATATATTTTTTTTTTTGCTCTAACTAATGCTCGTAAGTCTTGCTTTATAAAAACTAATAGAAGTTCAATTTAGCTTGGCTTGTTTTACGATTAATTCAAACTTCAAATCAATCCATCAACACCCGTTCTAGTGATTACTTTCGTTGACAGAAATGTAACATCGAGGAAAACGTGTTTAAGGGCTTCGGAACGATACTCAGCAGACTGACAAGGGCTGCGTCAAAATTCAGCAGTGTTGCCGTATAGAAGTACAAAAGCATGTAGATATTTAAGGACATGATGGCCAAAACTTAACCGTTTTCGAGGTATTAGATTTTAAAATTTATTCGAAAATACTTTTTTTTAGCCTTAGTAAGCCATTGGAGGATGGTTCCATATGGAGAAGTCCACGCAAGTGGGGAAAGTCACTGATCGCCATTCACTTGGGAGTGGCCAGGACGATTTTTCTACATATGGTTCAAGCAGCTCAAAACTTCCGGGACTTGCCCAAGTATCCTCTGCGAGCCAACGTGAGAAGGCGGATCACCCCAGGATAGCTGGCTGTGCGCTTGGTTTGGGACCCGCTACGTAAAATACCCCTGCAAACGAACTAATGATAACGATTTGAGGGCATGCATCAGAGACTACGTCGCCAAGTACTGTCGTTCACTCCGGTGGACGAGAGTCTCACAATAATCCACTTCAAAGCGCGATTTTTCAACATCTCGCTCATTTGTGCCCACGCCCCAACGGAAGAAAAGGATGATGCGACCACATATTCCTTCTATGAGCGTCAGGAACTCTCCTATGAGCACTGCCCCCGCCACGAAATGATAATTGTGCTTGGCGACTGCAACGCCTGGGTGGGCAAGGAGGGAATTTTTGGTCCCACTGTCGGAAAATTCAGCCTGCACAACGAAACATCCGGTAACGGACAGGGGCTGATCGACTACGCCGGGGCCCGAAACATGGTAGTCTGCAGCACCTGATTCCAGCATAAGGAGATACACCAAGCTACCTGGCTATCTCCTGATCGTATAACGCGAAACCAGATCGATCATGTTGTAATAGACGGAATACACACTTCTAGTATTTTAGATGTACGTACGATCCGAAGACCCAACATCGACTTGGATCACTACCTTGTTGCAGCCAAACTACGCACACGCCTCTGTGCAGCAAAAAACGTACATCTACCTACGCAAAGAATGTTCAACATCGAAAAGCTGCAATCACAACAGACAGCCAGAAGATTCGCCACTCGACTCTCACTCCTGCTCTAAGAGAGCACTGCCCAACAAACCGGCATGCATGAGCAATGGAGCAACATTTCTCGTTCTCTACGTACCGCCGCCGAAGAAGAAATCGGATTCCGGCGAGCCCGAAAAACAATTGGTACGACGAGGAACGTCATGCTGCCGCAGAAAGAAAGGATGCCGCCTATAGAGCCACGCTGCGATCGGGCGCAACGCGAGCCATGGGGAATCGCTACCGGGAGCTAAAAAAGGAAGAGAGACGTATTATCCGAAAGAAGAAACGAGAGACAGCAATACGTGAGTGCGAAGAGCTTGAGATGCTGGCTAATACGAACAACGCCCGAAAATTCTACCGGAAAGTTCGGCGGCTTACAGAAGGATTTAAGACCGGGGCGTTTATACTTTCATACTTAAATTATAGAGGGAACACACTTCAACCTGTTAAATAGTGACAGCTGCGCATGGCACAGAGAATGCAAAGATCCCGATACCCCAATCGTTGATGACGGAATTGTAGTTCCACTACCCGACCATGACAAGGAGAGAATAGCGATAACGCGTCTAAAGAACAACAAAGCCGCGGCGATGACGGACTGCCGGCTGAGCTATTCAAACATGGCGGCGAGGAGCTGGTAAGGTGCATGCATCAGCTCCTATGCAAAATATGGTCGGACGAAAGTATGCCTTCCGATTGGAGTTTAAGTGTGCTCTGTCCAACCCATAAGAAGGGCGATCCTGCAATCTGTGCCAATTATCCGTGGATTAGTCTTCTAAATATCGCCTATAAGGTCCTAGCGAGCGTATTGTGTGAAGCTGAAGCCCACCGTCAACCAACTGATTGGACCTTATCAGTGTGGCTTTAGACCTAGTAAGTACACCAGCAACCAGATATTCCCAATACGCCAATTCTTGCAAAGTACCAATGAAAGGACAATCGCCACACACGATAAAGGGAGCGAAAGGGAGTTATCTATACCAGCAGCGCCATCAGAATGGGAAAGCACCTATCCGAGCCGTTTGATACCAAACGGGGTTTCAGACAGAATGGCTCGCAGTTGTGTGATTTCTTTAACCTGTTGCTTCAGAGGATCGTACGAACCGCAGAACTTAATCGCTTAGGCATAATTTTTTATAAGAGCGTACAATTGTTGGCGTATGCCGATGATATTGATTCGAAGAGGAAGTCCTCCTATGCATTGGAAAGATCAGGTGGAGAAGGACTTGGCTTCACTTGATGTATCCAACTAGCATCGGTTAGCACGAGAGAAAAATTACTGGAAGGCTTTGTTAAGCTCGGCCAAAATCGCGTAACCGGTTATCGCGCCAATTAAGAAGAAGAAGCCTTCAATACTTTGTTTTTTTAATTTGTTGATGGGTTTGATTTTTTCTGTTTTTGTCAAAGCGACTGTCAATTAATAAAAATCATCAAAAGTTGCCTTATTTCGTTAGTCGCGTAAGGTATTTTTTGTATTGGAATGTGGGTTAACGCACTATATACCATCTTCAAGCAAAATCAAAATAAAATTTGCCATTTAAAGGCATCACAAAATACAAAAAAAAAAGAAATTAATTAAATTAATATGTGTCGTTTCATTTCAAGTCCAAATGAAAGTAATGATCGCCAATATTTCATTTTATTTTTTCATTAATTTCATTTCGTTACAAAACCCTTTCAATGGAGTAATCATATCGGAATGGAATGGAATATGAATTCGAGAAATTTCTGATTATTTGTAACCATGGCACGTGATCGCACTCCCATTCGTAATTCACCATAGAAAATTCTGAGAGGGAATTACTTCATTTGTACTCGTATATAATTCAGTGTCAACTGCCTTGAGAACTACAAACAAATCGTTACCTTTTCTAATTTTTTCAATTAAATTTATCAAAATTATTATTATACTAGCAAACCCGGCCCCCTTCGCTGGGCACACTAAAATAGAATAGATATGGTTTAGAACAGAAAATATATGATTTTCATATTATTTATTTCTTTATTCTTTATTCAAGCGCTTTGGCATAAACAATATTTTTTGTTTTTCTATTTGTTTTTGAGTAAATATAAAATATAAATTGAAAATCAGGAAAAAAGAAGATTGTTTTTAAATTTCAAATCAACGCATATGAATAAACAATCGTCTTTTTTCCTGATCATCCATGAATTTTTCGTTTCAATTTATATGTTTTATTAAGCATTGGAGCTTTTTTAACCATTATCCATTTATATTTTAAAAAAAAAAAACGAAAAAAAAATTTTTTTTCCACGAACACATAATTTCATGCGGATTTCACATTAAATTCTCAAATTTCGTAAGAAATTATTCACTGTTCCGAAATCCACTCCAAAAAAAATCACAAACAATTTTTACATGTTGCACTTACGTTTTTTCCTTATGGCATCCAAATCAGAAAGAAATATTGACACATTGTAACTCACACTGTCAATTTGACAGTTCAGTTCCGCCCCAAGCGTTAAAAAAGTAAGCGACATTATGGCTGGTTCAAAAGAACGCTGTACCCGTTGCCAGTGCTCCGAATTACAACCAAACTTTACGAAACCCATTTTCAATACTTACTTAACAATGTGCGTAAGTTTGGTTTAATTCGGTGCAAAGACACGGCGGGTCCACGTTTTGGCATATATTTCCAGACCCTAGTCATCAATAGGTATGAAAATTACCCCGTATTAAAACAATTATCAACAGCTTTCATTTGATACCCATATTGTACATACACAACCAAAGGTTACCCGGGTCCACGTTTTGGCCTATATCTCGAGACCCCAGTCACGGAGCGGCATGAAAAATACTCTGTACTAAAGCATTCACCAACAGCTTCAATTTGATATCCATATTGTACAAACACATTCTAGGGTCCACGTTTTGGTCTCTATCTCGAGACCCTAGTCACGGAGCGGCATGAAAAATACTTTGGACTAAAGCATTCACCGACAGCTTCCATTTGATACCCATATTGTACATACAAATCAGAAGGTTACCCGGGTCCACGTTTTGACCTATATCTCAAGCCCTATTTCCAAAATAAAATATAATGCATGTTACTCGTGGATGATGTAGCTTTCGAATGGTGAAAGAATTTTTAAAATCGGTCCAGTAGTTTTTGAGCCTATTCATTACAACCAAACAAACAAGGTTTTCCTCTTTATAATATTAGTGTAGATAAGGTAACTTTGGTCCTTTTGCCAGCCTGCTGCCACTTGCTGGAACTTTTTCTTATTGCTAGAAAATCGAAGAAATAAATTAAGTAAAATTTTAGTTAAATTCCTTTTTTTCTCTATTACCGATATTCGGAGTGAATAATAGTTATAAACACTGCTGAACCAAATATTATTTTCCAAGGCGGTGCAAACTAGGTAGTGGCGGTGCACAATAGTTGACTAGAGAAACCGGAATCTTGTAAGAAGGAAACCATAATCCTGCTGTTGATCAGTAAGGAACCCAAAATCCTGTTGCTTCAGACGAAATGACGACACAAAATATCAGTTAATTTTTACAGCACTTCAAATTAAGTATTACAAAATATTTTCAAAAGTATTCCCCTTTATATACAAAAAATAAAGACGCAATCATTAAAAGTGGTGACACTAGACCAACAAGAATATTTTGTACGTTTTATTGTCAAAGAAAAGTATGTGCAAAGTAGAAAACAAAGAATGAATTGCCTTGTTTCACTCTGGCAATCAGCTGATTCACCGATTGCACCTTTAATAGACTCGCCTTGCAAAATATTTATACACAAAATATATTTCAATCAAAGCCTACTTATTTTCTCAGAAAACAAAACCGACTTATTTTAACAAATAACAAATGTTGATAAACCTTAAAGTGCTTAACTCGCAAATGACAGTTTTTTTTTTAGTTTACATTATAAATGAATATTTGAGTGTTTTAATATTCGATGCGAATGACATTAGGCTGCTCCAACAAGCATAAACAACAAGAACAGGAGGGAGAGGTGCCAAAGTGAATTATGAATACGCAATGGAAACAGGGAAATTCGCGAATTACTTTGAGAGCGAACTATGTAGCTTCGGAACATAGCATTGCAGAAACATAAAAAGTGCGAGTGACTTCAAGTCGACAATTTCAGTCTTTCACGTGGTACCCCCTGTTCAAAACGACCGCGCATAGCTAATATAATTTTATGAATTGCGAGGAGGAAATGCCGGCAACCCCGGAATCATGCCCCTGTCCGCCTTACAATTCCCTGATTAACGAAACCAATGCAAACAAAGAAAATAAGGAACTCGATAAAACGACCTTCAGCATGAAAAAATATCGCGAACTCGAGGGCAGAATGAAACAATTCAAGTGGCGCAAAATGAATCATCAATGAATTGGTTTTGAGTAGCTTTTTTGATAAAAAAAAACTGATTTTGGGTGATGCAAATCTTTATTTTGATCTTTGCGCGCTCCATGGCCTGTTCGCAAGTTTCAAAAATTATAATTCTGCCGATAGAGTGATTAATCTTGCGCCCTCTGTCACTAGTTACATTTATTCAATATGGGCAGCAATACTTTTAAGAGACTTAGAAAAGCAATTTTCTTTTTTAAATAACTTCTCTCAGAGCCAAATACTAATACGCAAGCACTCTACGGTTAATCACGCATTGAGAAAACGGCTTTAGCTCTTTCATCCGGCTAATCACAAAGTTGCTCTGTTCCAATGCAATATTTAAATGGTTAGTCATTTAATTTGACTTAAAATATTTAATTCCTCTCCTAAAAATCTGGATTTATAACGAAAACCTATTCAACACCAATTCAAATCAGCGTATTTTTTTTATTAAAGCCTGCTGGATAATAGAAATCTCAATGTTAACTAATTCTCCTCTTTGAAATTAAGTAGCATGCAATCATGTAGCTCCTACGACATTGACTTTCGTTGAGATATCGTATATGCGTGGAAGAGGAAATGTCTAAAGTTTTCCAAAATTTTAGATAATGAATAGTTTGTGGTAACAGCTTAATCATCCTGTTGATTTGGATACTCCTAAAAATTTGTTTGCAGCTCATTATTTTGCAAGTTAATGCCACTCATCTGCACGCAGTTATCGGAGTGGAAAATATTTTTATAACTAACTAACCGAAAAACTAGATTTTTCATTAGCACTTCGCTTGGGGACACATGTCTTCGCAGAGTGATAAAAACGGAAAACTAAAATAGAAACGCATTTGTTGGGACTGTTTGGGTGTGAGTGTAAGGGAATACATAGTGCAAATGTTGGCAAGGATTCAAAGGCGTCGTCATGACAAATGTACTACTTGGCTCTACAACTTCATTATTCTACACTTTTTGCTCATAAATCAAAGTCAAATTGTGTGATGTATCCTTTGACTTTACGTTTTTTTGTTTTTTTCGCCTTCTTCTACATTTTCATCTCAGCTTACTTAAGATGGCATCTGCTAAAATGTATCTAGGTATCTTATGCGTATGTATGTGTGAATGCTTGTGTATAGCCATCAGTATTTATGTACTTGCCACACACTCACTTTAGCAATCAGCTATCCGTTGCCGATTTACTGGCGCTTAGGAACGTTTTCTATTTTCTATTTTCTGTTTTCTGTTTGCTTTTGCCATTTGATAAATTTGTCACTGATAATGTGCGCCACTTACATTTAAGGTTAAATATTTGTAAATGTCTGAGAGTGAATCAACGCAAATGGCAAAGTGTGTACCTCTTCTTACTCATCTTAACACAGCTGCTGATTCATATACGCCGTGGTATCCAATTCATTTGGTTGTAGTGTTTGAAGTGGGAGGTGAAATAGAAGAAAAGGGTTAGTACTACAACCCAAGTTTTGCGGCTTACATTTTTGGTCAATGAGGCCAAATTCAAGCTGAGGCGTCCACATCTTGTGCAGAGATAGTATTTCCAATTAAATTTGTCAAATTTTTAATGTAAGCGAATACATTAATTATATTTACTTGTGGCAGTTATCTGATCTCCAAATGCCCATCTGCCTTCTGCCAAGCCTGTATTTGGGTTGCTCGGTTAGCCAAGTAATCGAATAGACCCGCCCGCTTGACCTGTTCGCTTCGCTCATTTTTCATAGACCATACCGGTTTGGTGTGACAACGTATTGCCTGCAGCGCCCGAATCACCTGAATCTGCTCATTATGATATTAAATTGTATTTTTTTAAGGAAGGCGAGATTTGAATAACTACAATTTTATAAGCATCACGCTTACGCAGTAGTTGAGAAAGGATTATATTTTAGTTATATTTGTATTGGGAATATTGAGTTAAAAGCTGGTGTTTCTTTTGTCTTGCCTGACATGGGTTGACAAAGGGATTGCAGATTTTTATCAACAAATTCCAATTGATGTCAATAAGACGTACTTGTTCTAAGATTCCGAGTTGGTTTGTGGCTTGAGTATTTTTTTTTCTGCTACATCAATATGCGGCATGATTCATGCATGTGTTAAAAATACCTTTCATTTCCATGAGCAGCGGTGTCATGTGGATGTTGACAAACTATTTTTATAATTTGTATTAATCTGGAATGCCAAGCTGATATTTGAAGGATGGACCATCAGCAGGTTTCTTTCCAAATCTAATGTTGTTTTGACGCTGATAGATATTACGTTAGGAAAGACGCAGCATCATTAAACGCGGCTCAAAATAAGCCTTTACGCTTGAACCACATTTTGAAATATTGAAAATATATCGGTGCTGTGTTTTCGAGACAATGGAAATTTTTTAAAGATATTTCTGTCGATATAATGCCGCAAGCAAGATTTATTCAGTTATTGCTTTTTTATTCTTAGTAAACCTAAACCCAAACTTATCTGTATAATTCTTTCAGATGGAATTTGACAATTTATTTCGAAGATGAAAAACCAAAAGCCAAAGAATTTGAAATTTTATAAAATTCATTCGATGTTCTATGTATTTGAGCATAAGATGCATAAACCATTCTAAGCCGCTACATAAAGTATAAATCATAACTCCGCAGGTTTTTTGTGGAATCTAAAAATAAATGGGCCTTAAAAAAGAGCACAATCACTTACACCACAGGCGCATATTGCAACATACGAATTAAGCGATTTGAGAGCGAAATGAAGCAAATGCCTTTGAATCCATTCAAGTCTATTAATAAGGCAGAGGTGATGTGGCCTCCATATAAAGACAGCATATCGCACCCTAAATACAAAAGGGTCACAACTCAAAATTTTCCACACTCGAGATTGACTTGTTTACAGTAGCACAGAAAACAAACTATGTGACATATCACGCTGAAATTTGCCATGTAAGCTTATAACAGTCCTACCAAAAAACGAAAAATTTATTTTTGCCATTTGTCACAAATAATATCCTCAGGTATGAAATTTCACTAATTCAATACTCGATGATAAAGCAAGTAAGCAGTAAAAACATAAGTGTTTTAAAAATATTAGGTGCCTAGCTAAATTACCGCTGTTTGTGAATAGATGTCGCCAGCAATGTGTGCTAGTCGATTGTAACATAACCTAAACGTCATAAACCAAGCTTAAACATATGGTAAACAAACTGCTTCGACACATTAGTGAATTTTTTTGGTATCATATACTTTTGGTTATGTGAAAATGTCTGATTTTGTGCCGAATAATCGTCATTTGCGGGAAGTGTTGATTTTCCTCTTCCATTCGAAAAAAAAACGGCGGCTGAAGCGCATCGAGAGCTACCAGAAGTTTATGGAGATGCTGCTTTAAGTGAAACAACGTGCCGAGATTGGTTCCGTCGCTTCAAAGACGGTGATTTTTATGTTGATGACCAAAAGGAAAGCCAAAAAACTTCAAAGGCGCTGAATTGGACGCATTGCTCAATGAGAATCCGTGTCAGTATTAGGAGTTACCCGCCAATCTATTTCCAAGCAATTGCATGCTTTGGGAATGATTCAGAAACAGGGAACTTGGGTTCCTTATGAGTTAAAACCGAATGTCGTTTTTTCGTCTGTGAACAACTGCTCCAGCGGCAAAAGAGGAAGAGTTTTCTTCATCGCATCTTGATGGATTCAGTACATTCATTACAGCAATCCAAAGAAAAGAAAGTCATGGGGACTGCCCGGTGATGCTTCTACGTCGTCGCCTCGGCCGAATATTCACGCTGCGAAGGTTATACTATGTATTTGGTGGGACCAAGTTGGTGTTATTTATCATGAACTGTTAAAATCAAGCAAAACTATCACTGGGGATCGGTGTCGACTTCAATTGATGCGATTGAGCCGAGCACTGCGCGAGAAGCGGCCGCAATACGCGGAGAGGCATGAAAAAGTGATTATACAGCATGACAATGCCCGGCCTCACGTTGCCCAACCCGTTAAAACTTACCTGTAAACACTGAAATGGGAAATTCTACCCCACCCGCCATATGATGATCAGCTGTTCCGATCGATGGCACATGGTCTAGCTGACCAGTAAATCCATTCATATGAAGACATCAAAAAATGGCTTGATCCGTGGATAGCCTCAAAAGATGAACAGTTTTAACGCGATGATATACGGGATCTACCAGAAAGATAGGGAAAAGTAGTAGCCAGCGATGGGCAATACTTTCAATGATTCACTTCTAACCATTTTTTTAGAATAAAGTTGTATTTTCATCAAAAAACGACGATAACTTAGTTGCGCACCTAATAATAAGAGTAACTTGCAATTTCGCAATAGTAAACGGTAGTTTTGTGTTCCCTACAAACAATTCTTTCGCTAGAATTTCATGAAAATATGCTTTACGATCATTTTCGGGCAATACTCGCACCTGGCTCTAGATGATAGCCCTGGGTTATTAAGGAACGCCTTTTTTAAGACCATTGTTGTAGAGACTTCAAATGTGCTGATGAAATTAGCTGGCAGCAAACGTTCGCTCTAGAAACTTATCTTTGGATTTACTAACGACAATCCTAGTCCTTCCAAAAGATTATCGGCTCGTACTTTTTACTTGCATTCCAGAAATAATTCACTTCGAGTCATAAAACATATGCGTCACCTGCTGAAATGTATATTATATTCCAAAATACAGCGTTAGGCCAACGACGAGATTTTTAATTTGAGAGAGTAGTTTGCAATTAATTTTATTGTATTATAAAAATATACACAGCGGTAATTGTTTTTTGTTTTTTTTTGGACTCTTGGGCAAGTTAAAAGATTAAAATTCATTTTAAATTTCTCACTTAGTCCAAAACGACCTTGATTTATTTCAGAAGCTTCAAGCATTTGCCAATATACACTTGCGCATTCCAAGCAATGTTCAGACCTGGCAGGCTTTTCGAAGGAGTGTTTCAGGTCATTGCCCGGCATGCCCTTCAGTATATCGGTACAAGCTTTTTGGATGGCATCTACGGACGCAAAACGTTTTCCTTTCATGGCCTAATACAATTTTCCGAATAGGTGGAAGTCACAGCGAGCCATATCAGGTGAATACGATAAGTGATTGATGGTTAAAATGCAATTCCTATTCAAAAAATCAGTCACAAGAGTGGATCGATGGAGCATTATCATGCCATAAGCGCCAGCTTCCTCCTTCGCGGTATTCAGGGCGAATTCGACGAATGCGATGCAACAAACGCTTCAAAACGCCAAGATAGGAATCAATTGACGGTTCGGCCCGTTGGCACGAACTCCTTGGGACAATTCCCTTGGAATCGAAAAAAAATTAGCATCGACTTCATTTTTGACTTCTTCAAACGCGATTCTTCGAATGTTGAATTTTGAGCAATTTTTAGTACTCAGTTAACTTGTGCGGAATGAAACGTGCACAGACCTTTCGTAAGCCCAAATGAACGTTGGAGATATTCAACTCCAATTCCATGAATTTCAACGCTGATTTCGGTTCAATTTCGATAAATTTACAATGAAGTTTTCGGTGATTACTGATTTTGGGTGGCCCGTATGTTCATGACATTTATGTCCTCACAACCATCTCTGAAACGTGTAAACCACTCATGAAATCTGGCATGAGATAGACAATCATCGCCATACATTTTTTTCATCAATTCAAATGTTTCGGTACCGCTTCGTTTTATCGATTTTAAAACAAAATTTCGCATTATTTAGCTCTTTGCTCGAAACTCATTTTTGTACCGATGTCACAAGCATACTGACACTTTAGACGTAATAACCTTTCTTCCACTGAACCGAATGTCACTAAGCTTTCATTGGAAGTCAGCTGGGGATGTAACTTCCAACGCACTAGCTCATAAAAAAGATGGTGCCATCAAAAACATTTTTATGACGCCAGTCTTGTTTATTTTGGACTTCACTTTGTATTATTTGAACGAGCATCTTTCGCGAAATGCCAATAATTGCCATGAACTGTAACATTTTCGAATAGCAGATAATGCTGCTTGCAAAAGTATTTTTAAATATGAATTTTTAAAATTCAACTAATAACAAACAGGCATAACTTTTAGTTTATTATACAAATAAGACGAAAAATGTGTTAAACTTTTGTTGATGCCTAAGAGCCGAAGAAGTTAGTGTTTAATAGATGTTGATCAAATCGGCTAAGAACCAGCATTTACGCATAAAATGATGTAGTTTTTCTCCAGGGTTATTCTAGTTAATAGGTCTTTTCATTTATGAAAGCGAATCAATGAGTCGACCTTTTATTCTTATTTTAATCCACATAGGTCAAGGATATTTGATATTTGAGGATTTTCTGAATCTTATACGACTTAATATGGCTTAAATTCAACAGTTATTATGTTTGTTATTAAATAGCCGCACCTTTGCCTGAGGGCCGACACATAACCAACAACTATTTTTACCCTGAAAAAGAAAGTGAAAAGGCAGATATTAAATGTAAACAAAGAAGACCCACAAATAACGAAGACACACGCATGTTTGCATATGTTATCATATAATATGTCAATGTTGCCACTGGAATCGTTAGTCATCAGGTTATCAACAAACACTAACAACATTAACCACAACTAGACTAAGGGTAAATTGAAGCGTTCACCGCCAGGCAGACAAAGGTGCAAATATTTAAATATATGTGGGTACTGCACGGGCGCTGGGCGGCTTATTGAGCTACATGTGCATGTATTTGTTCATGTATGTATGTATGTATGTATAAACAAACATGTTCACATACTTGGCTTTCTCATACATGTTGCTTTCGTTATTTCATTGTGGTTGCTGTTGCTGTTATTGTTGCTGTTAGCGTCATCCTTGAGTAGAGCGCACTCACACGCACGTTTGCCAGCATGACATTTCAAGTAGTTGAGATATGTTGATAATAATGACTGGTCAAGCCAGAGCTAAACCCTTAATACAAAAGTATGCAAAAATACTTCCGAATGAGTTCAACCCTCGCCTCTAGGTTATGGGCTCTTTGTTTATTGTTGTTTGTGGCATGTGTGACTGCGCATTTTCTATATGTAGGTACATATCTATTCAAGGATACCTTAAAGGTTAAAAATGATGCCATTTCGTGGTGATATAGATTTCAAGTCGATATGTAATTTATGACTTTCGAAGCGCACAAGTCTACACATTCACATTTCACTCATTTCTCTATGGCCTTTTATCGGCTATGAAATGTGAGTAAGTTGTAGTAAATGAAAAATTGCCAGAGTTATCTACATACATACATACATTTGTAGTATGTTTTTGTGTCTACGCCTCTACCAGTCACGTCGTGTACAAACATACATACATAATATATTCGTATAATCTGTATATGCGCCAAAACTACACCGTAAGGAATTGGTTGCGAAAGGGAGTGTTGAGCAGTGGGCGGCTAGCAAGTTTGCTTACGATATTGGATTTCTATTTGACTAAATGGTATATAGGGAATTTTCTTTGAAAATGTATGAATATTTGTATTTGATTTTTTTTTACTGCTACTTACTTTCTCTTATTGAACAGTGTTTATGTATGTATATGTAAAAGTTACACTGCTTAGATCAGCAATAGGCAGAACTTTATCTATATATCCTACTTTTTTAAGAACTGAAAATAAGATGTAATATTAAGAAGAAGGTGAATACTAAGCGGATATATGTATAATGAATTACCGTTATTAACTAAAGAAACTCACAATCAATTTCTGCACTTTTTTCTATTCCCATTTTTGTTAAGTTTGATGGTAATTCAGATATGACCACTACTTGTTGGCTTTTTGCGAAAGTACTACTGGAAGTAGTAAAGAGCTACCACCAAAATACTTATAATTATTAATGATATTTTGCCTTTTCCGCACGCTCTCGACTCAATAATTATTTCACACAGACTAAGCTGTAAGCCAGCTATTGAGCTCGCGAGTGAAAACAGCTTTTGTGCTTTCACATATACAAGGTGGCAGAAAATTAATCAATCTATAGGAAGATTTATAATTTTGGCAAATGGCAAATGATGTCAGTCATACATATTTGACGCTAGTGAACTAGACAGCGGCGGCATACAAACAAACAAGCAATGCAGCGTATAAAGGCCAAAATGAAAACTTCCATCACTTAAAATAATTTTTTTTATTTAGTGAAAAAGTTATTCAAAAACAAAGTATGTATGTATGTTATGTACATATGTTAACACGAAACAAATTCAAAATGCACAAAAATAAATATCGTGTCCCACGCTTTTTGACGACACAACGTCGGCAAGCACAAATTCCTTAGAATCAAATTGCATTCGCATCCGTAGGTAATGCACTCGCGCTTGCCCTTGAAACGGTAGCAGAGGTAACGACTTCGCGCTAATAAAGCTTTAGCTTTAGTTTTAGTTCTAAGAAAATAAAATTGTCACTTGGTTTTTTATTTTATTTTTATATATGTATTTTAAAAACTTTCGGAGTTTTAACTTGTATACGACAATGAAATACCGGGTGTCCTTTCAGCTGCGTGAGAACTATCAATGCGATAACTAAAGCTTGGCAGTTGAGAATGGCAAACTGTGTTTGCATTTCTGTTCAGTAATATTTGACAAGTTATCATGAATCGTTTAACGCCAGCGCAACGCTTCCAAAATGAGGAAATTTACTTTGTTCGGAAATTTACTTCTGTTCGCGAAATTCATAGAGCGAAGTGCTAAACAAGACGCTGAAATATCGGTTTGTCTCCGTTCTCAACTTATTGACCTTCGCCCTGCAACTACGTGGACAATTTTACATAATGATCTTGGCTTACGTGCCTGTAACATACAGCTCGTGCAAACATTATTGGAAAAAGTTGTCAAAAATTGCTGCCGTGCATATATACCAGATGACATATTAAAAAACTATATGACATGAAATTATATACCAGATTATAATAAAAAAAATCAGTCCAACAATATTTCTGTTTCGCATCATCCTTTTAAGTTCTCATGCTCTTAAGGAACAGCCGATAGATACATAAGTAGAAGACCTAAATGTAGTAAAAATCTGGTGAAAACGCGAGTTTTGCCAACTTCGAAATTCAATAAAAAATTTTAATTTTAAGAAGTCACTGTGCAGAAAATATCACTTTTCCGCTGTTCGCGCGTTCTGGTTACCCTTTCGCACCCATTCAGCTACTTCATAAAATTCTAAAACAAAATATGTAAATTTCAAACTCATTATTTTTCAAATTGATTATAATAATAATAGGAGCAACATTAAAATTAGTAAACAAAATTCTTTTTCGCCCGGCCGGAACATCTTAAATCTTGGTCACACGAATGAGCTGCAAAAACCGGAAAAAAACTAAGATTAATAAAAACTATATTAAACCACTTAAACTGGTATCAAATTTAAAAAAATATATATTTTAAGGATATTCACAAGATTTCTTAAGCTTTGCAATGTCTTAAAGTTTTAATTATTTCCACTAAAATAACGGTTAAAATGGTTTTAGGCGATTAGTAGTGTCTGATAAGAGGTAATTCTATAGTTCCTGCGAGATCTGTGATTGCTTTGGTCGACATAGACACTGAAGTCTTCATGAGTGAATTTTTCTTCAAAATTTCAAGCTTTGTATAAAATTTAGAAAAAGCTAAAAAAATTATAACTGACAGAGGTATGCATTGGCTAGTTAGTTCTAACAAAATAAAGTGGAAGGATAGAGTGGCCAATAATTGCGGTGGTTGTGTTTTGTAAGGCATATAAATATATTGCGGATAGTTTTAAAAATCACTGCATGACTGGATTTGTAATTCACTGTATTAAGCAGTTATGTAGAAAGCATAAAAAGTATTTAAAACTAATTTGTAATTAAGATGGATGTAAAGTAAAACTTCACCCTTCTTTTAGCACTATGTTTAAGTATTATATTTTAATTTCGCTACTTTTGAATTTCCAAACGTATGTTAATTATTTTCAAATAAATAATTTATAAATTTCCTGAGGTCGACACTTTTAGCACAGTTTCAGTATAAAGACATAAAGGGCATAAGATCTCATGCAATACGAGTAGCTCCTCAACCAACTTGCCCAGAACTGCTTGAAAAGGATGAAAGCAGCAGAATTTGTATGCAAGTGGGAGGAAATGCAATTACAGTGCCAGAAGTATTAAGCACATTGGCGCGAATTAATGACAACAAAGCATCTGGGCCCGATGGCATACCGAGTGCGGCATTTAAAGCGGCGGTGTACTCAAATCCGGCCGTGTTTGTAAACCTGTATAATTTGTGCCTGACTGAAGGTACATTCCCAAAGAGGTGGAAAAAGCAGCGTCTAGTATTATTGCTAAACCGGGAAAGCAGCCAGATCAGCCATCGCCATACAGACCGCTGTGTATGCTCGATACCGTTGGGAAGGTATTCGAAAGAATATTAAGCGAAATAATACGGGAGTGTCTGGAGGGGGCGGGAGGTCTCTCAGACAATCAGTTCGGATGGTAGTTTATTTAGCCAAAAATACTGTTAATAAACTTATTGGCACCAGAGTGACGAAAAAATGTGCAGTTATAACATTAGATATAAAAACGCATTTAATACGGCCGATTGGGCAAATATTTTGAATGCACTTAGCAGCTTCTCGGTACCAAAGTATCTTATTAGAATCATCCGCAGCTACTTAAACCAGAGAGTACTGCAGTATGATACAGAGGAGGGCACAAAGAGCTGCAGCGTGTCAGGTGGGGTACCGAAAGGATCTGTTCTTGGACCAACCCTATGGAATGCTATATATGACGGCATTCTTAAAATCGAAAGGCCCGCTAATACAACCATAGTGGGATACGCCGACGATATCGCATTGGTAGTGATTGAAAAGCACGTAGATAGATTGAAATATGTATGCAATGATGCCATAACAAGAATACAAAAGTGGTTGAATAACGCCAGCCTGGAGCTAGCTGCCCAAAAAACAGAACTGGTGCTGATCATCAGGAGCAAGCAGGAAGAAAAGCTGTCAATATCAGTTGGTGGCCACGATATAGAATCTCAGAAGTATATAAAATATCTTGGCATGCACATTGATGCCAGACTAACATTCAGGGAACATCTTAAAGCTGTTAGTGTGAAGGCGACAAAGGTTAACAATGCACTTATGGGCATGCTACCAAACATAGGAGGACCGCAGGTCATCAGAAGAAAAATTCTCTCCACTGTGGCAGACTCCATAATATTGTACGCCTATCCAATCTGGGCTGGAGCAAAAAAGTGCTATTTTAAAGAAATACTGCAGGTCAGTAGAACAAGTGCGTTGAGGACCGCATGTGCCTATAGAACGGTGTCGGTCGATGCAATCTGCGTCATAACTAGCAAAATGCCTATAAACATCCGGGCAAACTTACAGTAGAGGTTGTACTGCTCGCAAGGTATGAAGCCGACAGACGAATTCAAACAAGCGGAACGTTCTACCTCGATAGCTGACTGGCAATCAAAGTGGGACCAGTCATCAAAAGGCCGGTGGACGCACAGGTTGATCCCACGGATTAACGAATGGATCTGTTGGAAACACGGAGACTTTGATTTCTTCCTAACGCAGCTATTAAGTGGACACGGATGTTTCCAAAAATATTTGCATCGCCTGGACTTAGCTGGTAGTCCTTACTGTCCAGAATGCGTGAACGAAGAGGAGACGGTCGAACATGTGGCTTTCTATTGTAGCAGGTTCGTGAAGAAACGCGATGACCTAGCAAGAACAACTGGTGTGTTTCTGACGCCCATTAACCTAGTTCACCCAAATGCTTGAGTCGAATGAAAAATGGAGGGCAGTGCAAGATTTCGCAACTCGAATTATCATGGAATTTCACCACATTGATTGGAGGCGAAGGAACGATGCGAGACGAACGCGGCAGCAACCACAACTGTCTCATTGATACAAAGCAGCAAGACGAACAGTAGACGAATATAACTGACGATTGAGCTTATCGCTCACGACGTAATTAACAAAACGGGATTCCTGTAGGATGAACCGTCGTACTTGAGGTGCTTTTAGTGGCGTTAAAGTCAAACACTGACTAAGGCTTTCGATTGCTTTTACACCTCGTTAAAAACAAAAAAAAGGACATACGATCTTGAAAATAGTTATAATTAGAGCTTCACATAGTCAGGTTTTAAACAACTCCTCAAATATTTTTTAAACATTTTTTAGCTTTTGAACAATTTGAGCAGCTAAACAAAAAATGTCAGCATCACATAAATAATTTGTAAAGCTTAAAAAAGTCGTGACAAACAGTTCTAAATGGTCAAAAGGATTGCTCGAATTACTCGAATAAGCTCCATATACTCGAGTTCATGCGAGAAAATTGTCGAGTAATGAGCATCGAACAGGTGTATGAGTAGTCGTTGCTCAATTTTCTAGGCTGTTCGAAAATGTTCGCACAAAATCGAGAGAATCCTAGTTAGAATTACTTACTATTCTACAACTCATAGCATATTTAGTTGGTTGAGGACATACTTGATATCCAGTATTATTAAAGTAGTGGTTCACAACTGTATTCTGGCCAGCCAGTTCTTCGACCAACCTTCTTTCGCTATACTTGAACTCTCTGTTAGGTATTATATACCCCCCAATCGGCTCAGTAATTATCACTGATGTCCACCTTTCCAATATTCCAAAAATGTGTCATAATTTCAGGTTAGACAGCTCACCCAGTCCTCAATCTTGAATTTAATCTAAGATTGGGAATCTTGGAAAGCGTAAATAATGTATCGACACGTACAACAAAACATATTGTATCATGAAATGTTATAAGTGTTTTGCGAGTTATTCAAGTAATCATACTTATAATAGTAATATAATAATAGTAATATATTAAATACATAAGTTATGTCAACTGAATACCGACTCCTGTACTCAAAAAAAACATTCTTTAATAGGATTGATTTCTGTCGAGTGATACTAGTATTTTGGACATTCAATAAATTTTTCTGGAAACTGGTTTATTTGTAGACTTGAAAAAATAAATTTAAACGTATAAGAAATATAGAAGTATATATGTAGAAAAAATAAATTTATAATTTTGAGTTTTATTCAATGCTGAAAATTTTGGTACAGAGTTTTTTTAAAGTCGAATATCTTTCGTCCTTTTTATCAAACATACGTTTAAAAAATTATTTTTTTGTAAAAAAATTTTATTTATTTTTTTCAAAGACTTTGGTAATATTTTTTATTTTATTAATTTCTTTTTAAATATTTTGGTACATTTTTTAATTAACTATTTAAAAAATTTGGGAAAATTTTTTTTTATTTTATTTGTTTTTTTTTCAAAAATTTTGGTACATTTTTTAACATATATAATATAATTTTTGAAAAACATCCCCACCTTCTTTGATTTTTTCTCTTTTTTCATTATTCATATTAGTTTTGGTAAAATATTTTAATTTACTTTTTTGAAAATTCCCTATCATTTTTCTCTAATTTCTTCATTAATAGCTGAGATTATGTTCAGTAATCCCTGAAAGTTTCATAGTGAGAGTCCCTTAACTTTTCGATTAGTATTTAAATAGATACAGCAAGCCACGGACAAATAAAAAAATTTTACAAAAATCTCTTCCAAACAGCAGACGGCATAAATCCGTTCAAACAGTCGAGATGAAAAAATATTTCTATCGTTTGAAGGTTGTATCCATTTTCCGGAATCAACCGAACCAACCTTTGAAATTGACACAAATATAAGGGCTGAAAAAAAGTAGCATCGTTGCTAAATGAGATGCAGATATCCGATATTTGATATCCGCAATCGATTGACCTAACATTTAGTTGTGCTATTCAATTAGCTATCGAGACGTCAAAGCCAAGGGCAATGCCTTGGTAAGCTTTCACGTTTTAAGAGATCTAGATGTTTTTGCGTAACATAACGTAAGCGGAGGCGGTGAGGTTTCGATGGCATTTAAATGCAAAATAAATATTTTACCGACGTTTGCTGCTGGGGTCGAAACAGTTGGAAAAATTATAATTACAACCGATGTACATAATTTATATTGTTGTTAGGTTAGGTTAGGTTAGGTTAGGTTAGGTTAGGTTAGGTTAGGTTAGGTTAGGTTAGGTTAGGTTAGGTTAGGTTAGCCTGTTTGGCAATAAGCCACGCATATACCTTTTGGTCCCTAGCGATACCAGATGGAGACCGGCCTCTAAGTAGGCACCATGTAGGATGTCAGCGCTTTTGGCGAATCTAAGCAGAGCTGGGAGATCCGCTTTTGAGACGTCCTCCAAATCCTCAAACAATGGGTTTCCCAGGCATTTTCAATGCGTTTTTAATAGTCTAAAGTTTCCTTAACATCCTCTCTGCATTTCCTCCATTTGTCCGTGTTAGCAATCCCTATCTTGCACGCATGTGCAGCGAATTGATTATGACCTGTTAGCATACGTATGATAGTTCTGCAGTCCTTTCGCGAGAGCGTAAGTACGAATGGAGTCAGTTTTTTGTCGTTAGTTCTACACATGACTTTTGCTGTTTTGCATGTGGCCAGATTAGTCCACCTAGCTTCCACCCGCCTTTTATATTGTTGTTAACATGTTATACATGTTGTGCTTCTCTTCCAATGTATGAGGTGCGCCTTGATATACACTGACAAATGGAGGGGCTTTTTTCGCTGGGGCCGAATCGCTGTCACCTAAGCTGTTGCAATAATATTGCAAAAAGTTAGCCACTAGATGGCGCCGAGGCCATAAATTAAAAAACAAAATTTTTCCTTCATCATATGTCCATAGTTATATGGTATTGATAAATAAGTTTTCTTCTTCTTATTTGGCACTATAACTTTTTGCCACTTTGAATACAACTTGAATCAAACCAACGCGCTGCTCCAAGTGTGTCTGCCCCGTAAGAAGTTTCGCCAATGCTCGTACCAAATGCAAATAAGTCCCTCTGCACCTATGTAGTTCTTTCATTGAGTTTGCAGTTATCCTTTCTTTTGCTGTTTACGCGTAAATTTAGTGTCGAAGGATATTTTCTTCCAAAACTAATCGTTCATACGTACAACATATGGTATTCAAACCAGTGCAATGACTATATTTTTATGCGTTCGACCACACTCAGGTCATTGTAAAGTTAGTACAGTTCATGATAAATAAGTCTATCAATTCTCTTTTTCAAGAAAATTATACTATTATACAATAATTACTGTAAAAACACCATCTGCGCCTTTTTTAGCCATGTATGATTTTTCTGTATGCAAAAGGGTGCGATAGTTCATCTTTCTTTTGAATGATTTTTTACTAAATCCACTTACTATTCGTGTGATACTGACTGAATATAATTTTACACATACATATATAGGTACATGAAATCCTCATCTATTCAAATTTCACCTAAACGTAGATACCTCTTCGCTTATTTTAATTAACTTTTTATTAAGTCAGTGCATAGCTATAAAATACATAAATTTCCTCTAATAAAAAACTTTCAAAAATAAAAATGCTAATAAGCAGCCATGTGACTTCAAAAATTTCAATCATAAGCGTGGGTAGTTTGTTCATGGCTCTCAGCCTGATTGGTCGGCTGGTGGGTATTAGTACGCTAGAAGTCCTTGACATGAATCTCAGAAATCGCACGTAACCTCAAGTGTAATTCGCTGTGACAACAAAGCAGCAGCTCGTCACACAGCCTAATAAAACTTAAAGCAATGCAAAGCCACACTTCTACAGCGAACCACCCGCCCATCAAATATTATAAGCTATTATAGCGCATCAAGCCAACAGGCATGAGCAGTTTTAAGGATATGTGAACGCAGAGAAGGCGATGGTCTAGCTCAGCCAACATGGCCAAGAGCATTTCATAAAATGCGAGCGTACTCACATTCATATTCGTACTTGTCATCATAACTTGCATGCTCAAGTGTGGCACACTTGAGGTTCTTAATGGGCAGCCGGCCGCCATTGCCACCCCCATAACTATAGAAAAATCCAATGAACAGCGCCCAACAACTCTGACGTTTTCTGTCAACACATCAACAAACCGGTTGCAAGGTTGCAATAATTAACATAAAAATACGTACATACATACACACGCACATACGTATTTATTTATGTGCGACAAAATTAAAAATGAAACACGTACGTAGGCGGACTGACTGAAATGACGTTCACACATTTGAATGCTATTTGGGTGGGGGTGGTGCCACGCCAGGCATAGAGGAATATTGTAATGTACATACGAATATATACAACCTCAACGGTGAATGAAAATGAAAACAACAACAATGCTGACGACAATTTACAGCGCGATTGAAGTACTGAAAATGAGTGCGTGACATTTCCTGAGCTGTTGCAGACAAAGTTTTCCGCTCATTGGTGAAGGATCTGCTACTAATTGGAATTTATTCCAAGTTCCTTTTAAAGCGCTCATAAATTTGCTATGCTTTTGGGTAGAAAAATAGCACACGATTGAGTTAGTCATACACATGTGGCGGTTGATATCATATAAATCACCAAACCAAAGAGCTTTTGGAGGGCAGACAGACATACAGAATAGCAGCAGCAATGTGTTCACGCATACGCCAAATCGGCTTAAAAGGCAGTTGATACCTCATCTAAGTAACGCGCATCGGCAAGGGACTGCACGACTTTGCTTTGTGGCGCTTTACATCTTGTGAGTGAATATAAATATGAATAAGAGTGGAATATGAATATGAATATGAATATGAATATGAATATGAATATGAATATGAATATGAATATGAATATGAATATGAATATGAATATGAATATGAATATGAATATGAATATGAATATGAATATGAATATGAATATGAATATGAATATGAATATGAATATGAATATGAATATGAATATGAATATGAATATGAATATGAATATGAATATGAATATGAATATGAATATGAATATGAATATGAATATGAATATGAATATGAATATGAATATGAATATGAATATGAATATGAATATGAATATGAATATGAATATGAATATGAATATGAATATGAATATGAATATGAATATGAATATGAATATGAATATGAATATGAATATGAATATGAATATGAATATGAATATTGGGTATGAGTATGAGTATAAGTATGAATAAGAGTATACTTTGAATGTGAATATAAATATCATAATGAATATTAGAGTGAATAAGAATATGAATGTAGGTATGAGTATGAATAAGACTATGAATAAGAATTGGAGTATGAGTATGAGTAGAAGTATTAATATGAATTTGAATATGAATATGCATATCGGTTTTTTCTTCTGCGAAAACGTGGAATTCAAAATCTGCTATAGCTTTTGCCTTAAGTCGAATTGGCTGAATAAGTTCCGTATGTACAACCAGTAGTTGCTAAAAGCCACCGAGCTTAAGTTTAGGAGTTCCTAACACAAGTTGTGTGTAATTGTAAATTCCGCATATCGCTGCAACAAACTGTGGCAAAGCCAAAAGCGACTTGAGGAGCACCAACGTCAACACACTAAACCTATAAAGGATGTCAGCACGAAAGCCAACGACATCATTGGGAACAACAACAATTTCGCATACGCTAAATTTCTTACATACGCACGCATACACGAATCACACAGGACTCGGACTGCCTGCAGCCAAACTGACTGTCGAATATCTAATCCTACTTTCTGGGATACGCTTAATGAGATGCACAACGTGCTCATGGTACATACACATGCATACGTATACATATGTATAAAAACCAAGTCACGGACTCGCGTGCTTACACATCTACATACATGCGGCACTTGCAGCAACACTCACACATCCAATCATGCAAACACAAACCTGCGTTCGCAGGCGTAACTTGAGATGACGTAACTAAAAAGATGGACGCCGACATTCACCAGTGGCTTCTTGAATAGTGTTAATGGTGTTGTTGTTGTCGTTATTACTGGCACTGTTTGCGGAAGACAGGCATATGAGAAGCCACCGCTGCGGGTAACCAACAGAAATTTAAACCAATCTGAGTTACTTCGCAGTCAACGCCACACACCGAACACCGAACACTTAGATTCTAGCAGAAGACAGATACCATAGTCAAATGGAGCGCTTCATACTAACTTCCCTTATGTCAGAAGTGAAAAAGCTCACACAAACATTATATCCCCATAGATACGTGCATATGTATGTATATATGTAAGAGAATGACAGGTAGCAGTTTGCAGTGCACACGCGTGTTGCCGCAATCACATTCCACGTTGAGGAAAAAAACCATATACGTGCTCAAGTGATGAAGTCACGTGAATTTTAAGAATGTCTCCAACATTTCCATCTTTGTGTTTTAAGCGTCTTTTGCTTGCCTCGACGATACTAAGCGGGCATCTCCACGGTCCTCCGTCGGGATATAATAAGTTGTATACCTAGCAGCCTTTAGTAAGCAATGGTTAACGCCCGTCATGCAAACGTTTGCTTACAGCCATTACACCATTTATTCGTTCATTCATTCCCTTAGCTGTTCATTCACTCATTCATTGCAATTCTGGACGGCATCTAAGTTGAAGACAGCAGCGGTGAGATAGATTTGAGAAAAGCTTTAAAGTGGGCGTCGCAGAAAAGTGGTATGGCTTCCTCCTGCGTTTTGCATTTTGCATTTTGTATTCTACACTTTGTCACTCTGTCACTTTATATATTTGAACAAGTGTGATGGTACATATGACGTGTTGTAAGTGCGCGTGTTTATATCTTTGGCTCGGCGTTGTGCTGGCGGTTTAAATAATCGCACCTCTAGTTTGGTTTTATATGGATTTTGCAAACTCGAATAGCAAATATAGAGTTTAGTTATTTGTAATTAAACTGAAACATTATCAGTGTGTTACAAATAAATTAGCGGTTCTATTTTTCCCCGAAAAAGTGTTTTTATTATTGAAAGAGTTTGTTATTTTAATTATAATTAAATATTTTCTGTATTGTTTGATTTTGAATTCTACGGTTGAATTGCACTTGAAGATTTTTGTCTCCAACTGTTGCAGAGCTCCGACAGTATATTTATATTTAATTTTTTTATTTTCTTATCTAAATATATTGTATTTCGTACTACAACAAAATCCATATAACCCTTAGTTTCATACGTTGAAAAAAAAAATTCAAAAAATTTTCATTAAAAATTCAAATTGGTCGGGGTTTTCTTTTAAATTTTGTACAAAGTTTAAGATTTGGTTTATAATGATTTTGCTGTAAAATAAATAAAATTGAAAAAAAAAACGAAATCAAATCAAGTTTAAGTTTCGAACTAGACAAGTAAAAAGAAGTCTTTGTAGTCGAAAATAGAGGCAGCCGTAGTTGAATTGATTGGTGCGTGACTACGATTCGGAAGTGCGCAGGTTCGAAACCTTGGGTAAAACCCAACGGTAAAATGTATTTTTCTAATAACATTCGCCACATGGTTTGCAATGCAAACCTCCGAGAGTATTTCTGCCATGAAAACGCTCCTCATAAAAAAATCATCTGCTCTTCGGAGGCGGCTTAAAACTGTATGCCCCTCAACTTGCGCAAACGCATACCATAAGCTCGGCAAACAACACGCAGCAAAGGATAAAAGCGCGAATTCATATTCACATATTTAATCGAAAATGGCTTCACTGTCAAAAGATCAATGCATATTGATCAATACTCTTTCTTACAATTTTCTAAGTACTGGGCACGAGCCACGTTTTGACCGATTGCCAAATTATGCTGAAGCCATCTCGAATAAATTGTTTTGATGAATTACTTTTCATGCAATATTAAATATATGAACATAGAACTAATGCCCACGTAAGCTTCAATCTCAAGGCATTCCACGTGAAAGTCTTGCAATATCTGTTCACGCGCAACCAACAATTTTGGGCGACTTTCAAACGACAAAACGATTCCAAATCGAAATTTCGGCCTCTCTTTTTTGGAGTAAAGAGTTTCTGTTGTATAAAATTACAGCTCATTACCTAGCAAAAAACCATATATATTTTGAAAAAAAAATTACTTAAATTCCACTTTTAGTTAGACTTTCTAGATATACATTCTAGAAGATATTTTAGTATAAGAAATTGCTTTTTAATTTTTTTCCTAGTAGGTGTTGTGCATTTTCTCAGCATTTACTCAGAATATATTCCGGAAATGCAAAGTACTCCCCACCAATTGCAATGAACTTATGCCAGCGTTTGATCCAGCTCTCCAATTATTTCTTCGATTTTTCCACTACTTTCTTTCAGCTGCTAAAATGATTTTTTTTTTTAAATGAAAGCAGAAAATATCGCAGGGAATCATATCAGGTGAATTCGATGGCTATTGCATGGTTTTGGTTTCGTTCGTAGTCAAAAATTCACGGATAATGATTTCACTGTGCCACGGTGCGTTGGCATGGCGCAAAGTCCACGAGCTGTTTCCTCACAGGCCTTGTGGCAAAAATTCGTGGTGTACAATATTATTATAATTCATGAAAACTGTGAGCATTGCTTTCTTTTTGACTGAAAACGAAGTGCTTTTTTTGGTCTTGGTTCATTCAGAGCACTCCACTCATTCGCCTGATATTTGGATTGCGTGTCGTAATCATAAATCTACGTCTCGTCTCCAGTAATAATCAGTTTGATGAAGTTGCAGTCGGCCTTGGAAATCAATATAACTGAGGTCCTTTTTTAAAAAACATTCAGGGCCTTCGGGACCAACTTTACAGCAACACTCAAATCATTAGCTACAATGTGCTGAACGGATCAATAAACAATATTAAATTTCTCTGCCAGCTCTTTGATGGTTAATTTGCGGTTATTGATCAACTTCTCTTGTTTTACTTTTTTGATGTTTTCATCAGTTTTCGATGTCGATAGTCTGCCACATTTCGTTCGTCATCCTCGATGGACTTACAGTCCTTGAAGCGTGCATGCTACTCATAAACGAATATTTTCTTTAGGTATCATTACCGAAACAGTTTCCTAACATATCCAAGAATTTCGCATCATTAAATTCGATTCTAACGCAAAATTTAAAACAAAATCGCTGTTGCACATTCAAACCTATTTTTGAAATTGACTTAGAGCGTCAGCAGGCTGTTCCGAGAACTTTTTGATCATATTTGGTGGTATTATACTAAAATTAGGTATTCAGCAGAAAAATGTAATGGTAATTTTTTGAAATTAATTAAATATTTGTGAATTTTATATAATTTTTGGACCTTTCATTTATAAGGCCTTGTTATAATGTGTGCTATATTTTTATTAAAATCTAAAGAGAAAAATTCCTGTGCCATATGATTCTGTGAATACAACTGTACATTTTTTAGTGTACATTGTTGACAATTGCATAATTCGAATTGTTTAAGTGGTGCGTGCAATTAAATATACGAATACTATACACACGATATACTGCATATAAATTTAAAGAGACCTGGTTAGCTGCACACTCGCTTGCCACAATCATCTGTTTGAAAGACTCAAATTAATACCGGAGCCTGCTGAGTTTTTTCCCGCAAACCATTCTTCCGCTGCCCGTTAGGTTTCAGCCTGATCAAAGTTCGATTTCATAGAAGTGGGTATATCGTTAACTTGTTTCAATATGTTACTCAAGCTGGTGCATTTTTCCACATCCGCTGAATATGAATAGCAGGAAACAATTCTCGCCAAAGAAATGAAAACCACAACTTTATTGATTAAATTTTTTTTTTTGTTTTCGATATATTTAAATTGCAGAGCTTTTAAAGCATGAAAAAGCAATATTTACTCACGAAATAAAATCTAGATTTTCAATGCAGGGCTTCTTTTTACCTTTTGCAATACAGAGTAAAGGGAAATGTTAAACTTTGCCAAACAAAATATTTTCTATTTGTCTTTATTTAGAAATTTTATAAAAATAAAAATTGTGCCTTTCCATTAATCTGTCTAATTGTGACAGTCTGATGAGGCTCGACCCATTTCAATAGGATGGGTAGCAGTATTACTGGTACCGACCGCATAAAAAGCTGCGAAAGCATCAAGTAAAATAAACGATGAAACATGGCAGTGGTAGCCTTGTGGTGTCGGGCTGCTTCACGTGGTGGCATATTAGCCTACTGGCAATAATATTCGTGTTAACCCCCTTGTCTATAACCAACTTTTTCGGCATTGTTCTATAACCGGGTACCCACCTTATATAAAATGCGTATGTCCGTATTTAGTGGATCCCACGGTTTTTTTATTGTTAATATGCCTATAATTGAAAGATCTGTAGCTGTTTGAACAAGTAAAGTATTTTTCAGATATTTTTTCTTTGCATTTTCCCAGGTCTATTCTTATGACGTACCGGCTTCTCAGGTAGTCGCACGCTCCCCTACAAATGGTAGACAGAACTGATGTCATAAGGTACCTGGGTTGTAATGTGACCACGTCTTTGGCGTCTATTGGCAAATCCTGAAAAAACAGTACGTGTGGAAAGATTTGACGCCTATAGAAATGTTCGCTTTCTTAGGAACTCTCCTCATGAGTGGTGCAAATAATTCAAACGGACATGTGGAAAGTAAGTGCTTATCCACTATATAGAGCAACAATGGGAATCAATCGTTTTTGGAATATTTTACGGTTCATTCGTTTTGATGGCGCTAACACTAGAGAAATCAGCTCTAAGTTGCACCAATACGTGATATTTGGACGATGCTAAACACAAATTTATCACAACTCTACATCTGAGTGTTTGACGATCGACGAGCAATTATATCCATACCGAGGAAGGACAAGATTCACGCAATACCTTTCATCGAAACCTGCCAAATATGGAATAAAGTTTTGGTGGATTTGCGACTCCGATACTTCATATCCACATCATGGACAGATTTATATGGGGAAATCAGCAAAGGGTCGTGAGACGAATCAAGGCGAACGAATAGTGAAGGACTTAGCCGTCGCTTACGGACCCTCTGGAACATCAGAATGGATAATTTTTTTATGACGTTACCTGTTGCCAAGCATTTATTGTCATGGAACTTGACTTCAGTCGGCGCACTGAAAGCAAATAAAAAGTACATTCCTGAAGAGTCGATAGACATAGAGAACAGTATTATTCGCTATTTGGATTCCAGGATCAAGTTACCATCTGCTCATAAAATAAATCGGTTGTACTTCTATCAACAATGCATTCAGATATGACGATTTCAACAAATCGGAGAAAGAAGCCAGAAATAATTTCCTATTATAATAAAACAAAAAATGGTATTGATACAATGGATCAGATGCTTCGGAAGTGCACCACTCAGCGAAGAACATCGAGATGGCCATTAGCTTTTTTTTATAACATCCTGGACATAGCAGCGGCTCTCGCAGCATACATCATATACTACGAAAATAATAATGTGATTATTTCTACGCCAACTCAGCGAAGAATTGTGTCGACCTATTATTGAAGATCGATCAAGAAATGCTCAGATAACAAGACATTTCGCTACACGAAATGCAATTGAAAGTGTCATTGGACAACCTCTGGCACCTCCGACTGTTGCATCGACCTGTCAACATCAACCACAAGCACTCGATAATTCCGGACGAAAAATTGTTGTAGGGTCGTCCTACATATGTTATAAAGGTGAATTTAGAAAGAGGAGGAAAACAAGAAAATCATGCTCACAGTGTAATAAACCTGTTTGTGAGGAGCATTCAAAATCTATTTGTAAATGTCTTGAATGTTTTAATGTTCAATAAATATTTTCCATAAATTTTTTTTATCAATAATAATGATTTGTATGTATGTAATTCTACATAGATACCCTTTCTCCAATTTTAAACTTTCAATATTGATTTTATTACATTTACAGCACGAACAATACACTAGAATCAAGTGAGTACCCGGGTACCCTGGTTGTTGCACAAGCGCGTTAATTAGCTTGACCCCCAGAAATCAAATGCTAGTTATTTTCATAAAAAAAAAAGTTGAAAGCATAGATCGATGCAGAATTGACCAAATAACGAGGATCCGGCGGACAAAATTTTTATCAAGCAGTGTTTGAATTATATTATCTCAAAGTTGGAAATGGGTACCCGGGTCCCGGTTATTGGCTTAAGGGTTAGTGAAAATTGAGACTATTTGAATTTCTTACATACCAATTTGCCGAAGTTTGTTGACCTAAGCGCATATCCAACAGAAGAAGTTATATTTCAGCAAGATGGGGACGCGTAACGAATTGTGAAAATTTCAATAGTAGATAAAAAAATCAGGAGTTCCAGCCATTCTATGGTCAGCACAGAGTCTTGATTTAAACCCGATTGTAAATTTGAAATGAGCTATTCGAAAGAAATTAGAAAATATGAAATATGCATAGCATCTTACAAAATGGCCCTAAAGAACATCAAAGAACTATGGTAAGGAGTTCGGAAGGAATGGCGGGATCTTCCACACTCAACTATTGAAGAAAACTGTTCTGGAAAACTGAGACCACGCAAAGACGTATAAATAATGTCATTGCAGCTAAAAAGGTGTGTGCATGAAATATTGATATTAAGTTTTATGTTATAAATAAATACAATTTGTTGTTATTTTTGTAATATCTTTTTTATTTTTAAATATTTTGTAAACTTGAATTAATACGTTTTATTTCCTCATAAATGAAACAATGAACCTGAAAATTTGATAGCATTTAATCAGTTCTGCTCGCCATTGTATATAAAGTAGTATATAATAAAATTCAATGCCGGATATTTTTATGGAATGTTATAGATCAATGTTTTTCCACCGTGTGGGGTCATTATAATCCTTATTTGTAAAACTCAGATGGTTGAAAGTTCTACAAAAGTATTTCCCAGAGAATTTCAGTAGTTGTTCTCTCAGAGAAAAACAGTGTGCAACAACGGACAAAAGTACGGGAAAATAAATGATGTCGAAACACATGATTTTAGGTACTCATTAAAAAAGTCTTTGTTTTGTGAGACTTGAATTTCTATGCGCATTTAACTGTTTGCTGCGATACTTTATAATTTACGATTTACTTATAACTATAATCTAAAAATGTTATCATGAGCTAACTTCTACTTTTCGACGCCGAAACATTTGCAACGAAAGCAAGAGGCAGACCAAGATGAAGATGAATTGACCAACTAGAAGATGACATGAGGAAACTCATGGTCAATAACTAGAAGGAATCAACCAAGGATCGGGGCAAATGGAGAAATTTTGTGCAGCAGGCCAAAGTTCAATTTCCCTCAATATATTCTAATATCTACTTCTGTTTTTGACGTGATAAGGTCTTATAATTCGATTTAGCCGGCTGCACGCACGAAAAAATGTGTCGTTATCTTGCTCAATCGTTGTTACCTTGCTCATTGTCGTTACCTTGAATGAATTGCAAGCGAAAGCGCGAACGACAAAGCAAACGAACGGCAACGTTCGATATCTTGCTCTCTCCTACTTAAGTGAGCGTATATATGTATGTATATGCGCATATGTACATATATAAATTCACGTATTTGTATTTGCATATGCCTTCTTATTGATTATTATTAATTTGATTTACTTGAAGAATTTAAAATAAAACCAAGTTTGTTAATAATACCTGTTGTTTTAATGTTATTATTATTAATTTTTGTATTATATATGAAGGAAAAAATGTATGGTAATATTTACCATATACCTTATAAGATATGTTGTATACTAATATATGTATATAAACATGCATATACATATACAATTTCGCGCAATTTTCAAAAAGAACAAATCTATATGTAAAGATGCATACAAATCGTATGGACATATCAAATTTACGAATCTATTCCGTATGCAAGCAAATGTAAGCTAATGTGCTTGAACTGCAAGCGAGAGCGCGGAACGAACGACAAAGAGCACAATCGGCCCCCGCGTTCGGCAACGTTCGACATCTGGCTCTGTCCTACTTGAGTGAGCATATATATGTATGTATATGTATGTATATGCGCATTTGTATATAAGTTCACATACTTGTATTTGCATATGCCTTCTTCCTGTGTGCATGGTAATGAACCATTTCTCTGTTGAGAATAGGACGATGATAGAAAAAGTAGGAAATGAAAGGGAGTGTTTCGAGTTTAAAGTGTCTTGAAAAAGGCAAATCGATGATAGTGCCTCTTAGTGTTGTTGACTTATTAACGTCTGAGGCACAATCGAAATTGAACATATCTTTCATGAATTTGATAAATGTTTCGTAATTTTTCACGTTTGTGTAAATGTAACTTAACCTATTTCATTGCAATTCCATTTACCTCCTCCTCTATATCCATACAAAATATCTATCAAACAAATAAAATTAAAATTTTGTTTTGAAAATTGCAACCATTCCATCAATATTTTCTTTTGACGTTGTCACGTTAAGCTCTCGTCAGTAAACCGACTTTACAGACAACCTCTTTTTTTTCTTTCCTAAATTGCTCTTGTCTTTTCCTACTACCAAAGCCTTATCTTCTTATTATTATAGTTCAGTTACATAAATTGGATTGTTTTATTAATGAATTAGTGGATAAAGTTTGGCTAAGTAACTTTCATGTTAAAATCTTTCTAGTTATACGAGAATATACTAATGTTGAAGTATCTACTATTAGAGACCTTAGTCTTACTTTGTTCTATTGACATAAATAAATAAAATAAATAAAAAAAAATCAAAAACTAATGATTATTTCTGGAAAAAAACTCTCAAAATAATCATTATTTCAGCGCAAAAAAATAATACTCGAAAAATGAGATTTATTTTTTATTAAATTTATTTATTCTCAAATTTTACAATCTCAAAAATTTGATTAAATATACATTTTTGTGAACAATTAGGACATTATAACGACCACCTGATAATTATTCTTCTACCTGTTTCTCCTAATAATTTTAAATTTCGACGTGGTAGGTGTCTGCCGTTGGAATCATTCAGTTCAATTCAGTTCAACTGTCAAAAATCTATAAAAGTTAAACTTAGATTTTCTTTTCATTCCAAAAGCCTACATTCCAATCCATTTTAAATCAGTTATATGCTTTTTTCCTTCATGAGTTTCACATTTTCAGAACATTCAAATTTCTTTTCATGCATCCATAAGCGATTTATTTATTTTTTCTTAACCAACTTTTTATTCAACCTGTAATAACTACTGTAAAATTTCATGAATTAACTAAATTTAATAACTAATCTATATATATAAAAAGAAGTTACATTTCCTTGGTAATCTTATAACTCAAGAACCGCCTAACCGATTAAGACAAAAATTTCAGAGTTCCTTTCTATCTTTGAGGAGGTGGTTTGTGTGAAGTTTGATTAAAATCGGTGCAGCCGTTCCTGACATTTTATGTGAGTAATGGTTTCCTCTCATACAAAATGCCTGTAATATACTGTTTCTTGAAATAATTTTCAATATT
Organism: Anastrepha fraterculus; assembly: GCA_037575425.1. Lineage (NCBI taxonomy): Eukaryota > Metazoa > Arthropoda > Insecta > Diptera > Tephritidae > Anastrepha > Anastrepha fraterculus. The sequence goes on from JAYXIM010022501.1 coordinate 112,101, forward strand.
TTGCTTTTACATTCAAATAGTAATATACTGTTTTTTGAAAAAATTTTGAATCTTTTGCTGTTACATTCAAATACTAATATATTGTACTAAAAGAATACCACGTGCAAGAAAATCGGTGCAGCCGTTCCTGACATTTTATGTGAGTAATGGTTTCCTCTCATACGACATGCCTGTAATATACTGTTTTTTGAAATAATAATAGCAAACGGCGTTAATTTGTTGTGAATTTGTTAGCACATGCCAATGCTATGGGCGTACCGCAAAAGTGAATTGTTTGTTTTGTGTTTGTAAACGCCAAAGTGTACGCCGTATCGACGTGCAGCAGAAAACCGCTTAACCTCAAGACCAACAACAACAGTGTAGTCTACGATCAATTTGATTGAAATCGGTGCAGCCGTTCCTGACATTTTATGTGAGTAATGGTTTCCTCTCATATGAAATGCCTGTAATATACTGTTTTTTGAAACAATTTTCAATATTTCGCTATTACATTTAATTAGTAATATATGTACTGAAAGAATGCCACGTGCAAGACGAGCCAACATTCTATATACATAAAAATAAGTTACATTCCCTTGGTAATATTATAACTCAAGAGCCGCCGAACCGATTAACACTAGAATTTTAGAGTTATTTTCTATCTTTGAGGAGGTGGTTTGTGTGAAGCTTAATATACTGTTTCTTGAAATAATTTTCAATATTTTGCTTTTACATTCAATTAGTAATATACAGTTTTTTGAAAAAATTTTGAATCTTTTGCTGTTACATTCAATCTATATATATAAAAAGAAGTTACATTTCCTTGGTAATCTTATAACTCAAGAACGGGCTCACCTATCCAAACCAAATTTTTAGGCTTTGTTTGGACTATTCAGTAGATGGTTTGTTTGGTAGCAAATGGAAGCTGTTGATGACTCTATAGTATAGAGTATTTTTGATGCCGCTCCATGACTAGGGTCTCGAGATATCGCCCAAAATGTGGACCCCGATAACTTAAGGATGTGTTCGTACAATATGGGTAGCAAATGGGAGCTGTTGATAATTTCTATAGTATAGAGTATTTTTCATACCGTTCCGTGACTAGGGTCTCGAGATATAATCCAAAACGTGGACCCGGATAACCCTAGGATGTATTTGTACAATATGGGTAGCAAATGGAAGCTGCTGATGATTCTATAGTAAGGAGTATTTTTGATGCCGCTAAGTACTAGGGGCTCGAGATATCGCCCAAAATGTGGACCCCGATTATTTAAGGATGTGTTCGTACAATATGGGTAGCAAATGGAAGCCGTTCCGTGACTGGGGTCTCGAGATATAATCCAAAACGTGGACCCGGATAACCCTAGGATGTGTTTATACAATATGGGTAGCAAATGGAAGCTGCTGATGATTCTATAGTATAGAATATTTTTAATGCCCCTCCGTAACTAGGGTCTCGAGATATCGCCCAAAATGTGGACCCAGATAACTTAAGGATGTGTTCGTAAAATATGGGTAGCAAATGGAAGCTGTTGATGATTTCTATAGTATGGAGTATTTTTCATACCGTTCCGTGACTAAGGTCTCGAGATATAATACAAAACGTGGACCCGGATAACCCTAGGATGTGTTTATACAATATGGGTAGCAAATGGAAGCTGCTGATGATTCTATAGTATAGAGTATTTTTAATGCCCCTCCGTAACTAGGGTCTCGAGATATAGACCAAAACGTGGACCTGGATAACCCTAGGATGTGTTTGAACCACATGAGTATCCATTTCGGCAAAAATGTAAAGCACTTATGGATTTAATTGGGAAATTATATATATTTGGGGAGGTGCGTTGCCATATGTACTCCATCGAATGGCAGAAAAGGGGATTGCCGCACGCACATATACTAATTTGGCTGGTACATAAAACAACTCCGGATCAAATCGATAGCCTCAGCTGAAATTCCTAACCACACTGCTGATCCTGGGTTATTTCAAGTTGTTGTTATATATTACATTTACTTGGTAATCTTATAACTCAAGAACCGCCGAACCGATTGACACGAAAATTCAATTCTTTTCAATCTTTGAGGAGGTGGTTTATGTGAAGTTTGATTGAAATCGGTGCAGCCGTTCCTGAGTTATGACATTTTATGTGATCACAAAGTGAAGAAGATCGTGTTCGACGAAATTAAGTGGAAACACAACGACACAGACGGAGAAATTAGTCGGTTAATAGTGAAGCACCAAGAAACCGTCGTGGGCGTACATCCATTTATGATATACGTCAAATGGACCGCGCGTCTTTCATTTACGATGCCCCCATTGATTACAGCATGCGTGCCTACATTGGCCAAATGAATATAGAATGTATACATTGCAAAGCAATTAAATTCAGAAACTAAACGCCTGGTATGTGCTGTGCTGGTGGGAAAGTCAAATTGCCGGTGCTAGAACTTCCGCCAGAACCTTTGCATTCATTGGTTTTTGGAAATTCACCAACGTCGAAGCATTTCCTCTTAAACATTAAAAAATACAATTCATGATTTCAAATGACATCTTTTGGAGCTACAAATATTATAAGAGATGGATTTATGCAGACGTTTAAGGTTATTACTTCGTTTGGAATAAACAATATCATATTTAATTTATGTGCCGTCCCTGTGTTCGATGTTTTTAAAAATTCAGATCCGTTATCTACATATATTTCTCGAACTCTACAGATTCAAGGTCAAATATACCATAGAGCTACTATTCCCAAATGGTGACCATCAATTTTTGCAAATATATTTTATTGGTGATGAGAATAGTGAATTAGATCAGCGCTGTGCAATTTCGACGAATACGAGAAGATCAATCGTGAATGAATTGCAAACAATGTTCCATCAACACAATGAATTGGTGAAATTGTTCAAAGTGGCACTCGATCTGATGCCCACCGATGACCACAAAATAATAATAATACAAAAAACATTTTATGTATGGTGGTGCGAAGCCCACTGGGGAATGCTAGTTTAAAAATAAAATTTTGTTCTCGTTTTTTGGAATTTTTTTTTCAAAATTGCCATATGAATTTTTTTATTTATGTAAAAGAGTGTGTGAAAAAGTGAGTGAAATTGAAACTGAAATTTGAAAGAGTCGATCCAAAAAGCACTGAGAGATATGGTAACTCCCAGAACACTCAGGCTAAAAAGCCCATTATATTTAAACTCTGGAAAGAAAAGGGGCAGATAGCCCAGGAAGAAAGCAGAGAAGTAACAGAAGGAAAAAGATTTGATAGAATAGAGACATAGAGGTAGCTAAAAGTGTTAGAATTCTTTGGTAGATCTGAAAATATCCTCCAGGTTGAGAGAACGAATCTTACTCATTCTCATGACATCGGAACCCAAAACTCTCAGCCTTGCTCCAGCAAACGCAGGACACTCACGGAGAGAATGTTCTGTGCTATCTGCCTCCTCTACACAAGAAAGGCAAAGCGGGTCCTCAATGATTCCAATGGTAGTCATATGCTAACCCCATGGGTTGTGTACTGTTATAATACCGAACATTAACCGAACGTCTTTTCTTTCAAGTTTTAGAAGAAAGTTCGACAATTTTCTGTTCGGGCTTGTTAGAAAACATTTTGCAGTTCTGCAGCGTTTTAGACCAGACCATCGCTCTTTATGTAAATCTCATATGTACATACTCGCTGATCAACTTCATGGTTCCAACAAAACTGATTCCTATTATTGGCTCTGGTTCCTATGAGATTACCGCTGATTCACAGTGGGCCAATTCATGGGCAATTTCATTACCTTGAATACCGCAGTGTCCTGGAACCCATACAAGTACAAGCTTATTCTGCCTTGCAACATAATTAAGCTTCTTCGTACATTTTTGAATAGTCTTTGAGGTTTGCTTTGCGTTCTATAGAGCTTTTAGTGCAGCCTGACCTTCTCTAAAGACTCCAATTTGATTCCCTAACTGAATGTGATGTATGCACAATTTTATATTTTTACTTTTTTCTTCAAATATGTATAATGCCCCTCTAAAATTCCTATCAGTTCGATCATTGGATATCTAATTGAAACTGATAAGCTAATGGCAACACAACTTGCTTTAATTAATTAATTAGCAGGCATCTTGGCTCCTATACAAGGTGGCGCAATATTAATCACCCTAACGGAAGATTCATAATTTTGGTAAATGGCGTTGTATGTCAATCATACTTTAAACTTTTGAACTAAAGAACTACGAGCAGACAAAGATTTCCATTACTCAAAATTATTTTTCTATTTATTATATTATTTGTGATACTTAGAAATCGGCTGATTTTAGAGAAGTATTTACTTCCCTTGATATTTGAGCCAGAAGATTTCGGTTTTCTTATTCGAATTTCCAAACTGTTCCAGCTCTGCATTGATAAATGAGAATCGACTGCAATTATTTATTATTCATCAACAGTTTTAAATTCTACTTCTATTGCATTACTGCCACTTTCAGAACAGTTGTGGGCTGAAAAATGTTCTTCTTAATTATCAAACACGCACAAAAACGTTTTCGCCGTCACTTTCATCAACTTCATATCTAATTTCGTCCGATGTTATTTTCTTAGCCATTTTTAAGAGCAAAAACAAATAAGAATAAAACTGAAAAATTGTAAAAAAATTCATTTAATGATATACAAATCTCACAGAAGATTGTTGCCTTGGACACTTGAGGGTTGGCGAGTTAGCAAATTTGACAATAACTGCTGAACTATGTGCGCCAAAAGTATTTTTATTACACTTTTAAATTCTGAAATCCATGAAGATGGACTAAACTAAACGTTCTTTGCAGGACATTAGATTTCTTACGTAAAATAACGTAAAAATGTGTCCGCGAGATGCTTGCGTAACTTACGTGCAGTTAAGGGAACTCAACCTCATTGCCAATGAGTTACGTACTTATTATTGTTCACTTTTATGGTTTAGGTAAATAAAGTTCAATGAAACTCTTTCTACTACGAAGGTCAAAAAGTAGGCGAAATGGAAGTTATAGAGCGAGTGATACCGGAAACAACATCAAGACGCATATCACAAATAGGAGAAGGAGCTCGGCCAAACACCCAAAAAGGGCGTAAGCGCCAATTAAATATATATATATATATATATAACACTTGGTCACCCAGGGAACAACTCTGATAGATTTGACATTCATTTCAACAACTTGTTCGATCGCTTAAACTGTAGTGATGTCTTTAAGTAAATAAGCATAACTTACACCACATCTCCACCTTCTACAAATTGTGTCATAGAACCTCTGTGAAAATAAAAGTGTCTGGTGGAATTTGACTGTTGAAACATATCTGTCTTATCGAATTTCTGGCAATCACTGTCTTAACACTAGCTGACGTTTCGATGTCTGACAACCCAATTTTCATTTTACTGCGCGATTTGCATGCGCGAATTCAGCGATCAAATTTGCTTAGTGACATTTTGAAAATGAAATTTTAAGACAACAAGGTGCCCACAGAGAAAACGGGAAAAGCGAAAACATAAATTTGGCAGATATTAAGCAATACTTATTTAGTAGAATGTATTATACATGCATGTGGGGATATAGTTGATGGCACTGACATTTGCATGTCTTGTGTCATATTTTTGACAAAGAGAGAAAAATAACAAATTTTACCAAGTTATCCAACGCTGAATGGCAATGTAACCCAGGCTGAAGAATCTTAATGATTTATGAGTGACCTACGCTATATCAGCAAGGCACAAACTCAATGGAAGATAATCAGCGCTCAGACCGTATTCAAACGTTGTTGAAAAAAATCGTAAAATCTATTCTGAAAGCTACTATTTTGAAAAAGAGGGCATACAAATAGTTAAAATGTCACTGATGACCGTACCATAATCATTTTGGTATGCCCAAGCTCATCGCGAGATGGTTGTCGAAAATGTTCACAAACCTTTAGAAGAGATTTTCGCGCGAGATTTTGAATCGCTGCATTTGAAAATCTAAATGCGTTTCGTGTCATGAGTTTGCAGGTTGCTAAAATTTTTTCTTCTCCTTCACTAAAACTGCTTTCTTACATCTATTTTGTTACTTACAGTGAACTTCAAAACGCTTATTAGAGTGTTGCCCATTGAAAATATTAACCTTAAGGAAAATGTTTTGCTTAAAAATAATAAGTAGGTACTTACATTCGAAAGATGATAGGTATATTAAATAGGTTTTCTTTTAAATAAAACTAGGACTAGATTACGGTTTCAATACTTTTTTTTTATTTGACACCAAATCTGACAAACTTGATAGAGCTGGTCACACTGGCACTTGAATATTATAGTATTTAGATTAATTAATGGCTGCCGTAGCCGAATGGGTTGGTGCTTGACTACCATTGGGTAGTTCCTCATAGAAACAGTTTTGTCTATGTAATATCAATCGCCCCCTTCTCCGACGCAAACTGGAAGAGGAATAGCTCGGACAAACTCCCACATAAAGGGTGTAAGCGCCAATTATCTAAAGATAGATAAATCACTTAACTAGAAAAATTGAAACGAACTAGTTTATTACATTTTATTTTTTATTTGGAATGGTACAAGGAATGGATCAATTGGATCTCAAATTTTTTTACATAAAATATTTTTAATAAATTTCAGTTGTGTTAGGTGTTACCTCTCTTATTTAAAATTAATCCATAAAGTCTATTTGGAAAGAGTTTATACAATTTCTTCAAGATTCTGCAAAAAGTTTCCGACGAAGATTCCTAAACTTTGCTCTCCGAAATCCGCCTTACATTTCCAATGATATTTCGGTCGGGCGAGTATAGAGGCCATTTAAATAGTGGAACATTTTTATATCGCAAACAATGTGAAACAGCTGACGGAAACAGATGACTTATCTTGCAGTATAAATTGTTATGTTTCGCTTTTATTCCGGATGTAACGAATTCAAAGCCTATATTCCTGCAAATGATGTTGTTGCTCTACCGAAGTTACCTTTCATAATTTTGTGGTGGTTCACGTGAATAAATAAAATGCCTTTTAAAAGGCGAAAAAATTTTTCTTTCAGGTTTCACCATTATTATTCAAAATACGACTCTCAACAATTATATGTGAAAACTGACATCATTTAAATGTCCTCTACGAGTACGTCTACAGGTAAAAACTGTCAAGCAGTCGATTCGAGAATGCCTAATTGTTGAGAACATGGAGATATTGATGGTGAAACCTGTTCAGCAACACTTTGCGCTACAGCAGTAATATTCTTAACAGAATATCCCTTTTTTGTCTACCAGTTCTTCTTCTATCCTTGACAGAACCAGTTTCTTAAAATTATTCCACCAACCTTTGAATTGCCAACTCATTCAAGTCTTCATTTCCACCAAAAATTTCAGGAAGTTTGTGATAAATTGTCCTTGTAGATGAACAATTTTCATAATAAATTCCAGTAAATTTTACGTGTTGTTCTATCGTGCAAAATTGTACATCAGCCTACTTGATAAATGTACCGTCTATGAATTATTCACTACCGACACCTAAGCATCACTTTTGAAAAATTTACACAGCTCCTTACTTTTCATAAAATTTCCAGAAAAGATTTCTGCCACAGCATTTTTCCTTGTATATAATAGTATACAGCAAAGAAAATAAAAAAAAAATGTGTCGAGAAATAATTGCCAAAAATCAGTACGAATGCCAAGCCGGATGCTTTTGTATGCCACCTAGCACTGCTTGGGTTACGTACGACTGTGACTGTTCACATTAGCACTTGACCTGAATTGCATGAAGCGTTTTATGTTGTTGGAGTAGGCTGAGCTTTCCACACATTTTGGATATAATTTATCCAATATCTAATTTCGTCATACATATGCTAACGATTAGTCTAGTCATAAAATCGCCTTTTAAACGCGTTTGAAGAGATCTTCTTCAGCTCCCTCAGCGAATTCTCCTTAATGGCCTCTATCGACTCAAAGCGGCGAATGCGGAGTGGCAATTTAAGTTTTGGGAAAAGGGTGCTAAATGCGGTGTATAGGGTGGTTGTTCGATGATATTTGACGAGTTTTGGGTCAAAAACTTTTTGGTCAAAAACATGTTCACAATATAAGCCATGTGAGAGGGTACGTTATTGTGGGGCAAGATCCATGAGTTTTCTTTCCACATATTGGCACAGTTTCTGCGCACATTCTCTCTCAAACGTCGCGTAACTTCCAAATAATATTCTTTATTTACCGTAGATTTGGAACGAATTCCGAGTGCATAACACTAATAATCAAAGAAAACGAGTAGCATGACTTTCACTTTTGACCGACTTTGACGTGGTTTTTTGGGTTTCGGCTCATGTGGATAGCGCCATTCAGCTGCCTGTTGACTGGTTTGCATGTCAAACTCATATACCCACGTCTCATCACCTGATATGATGCGGTGGATAAACGTTGGGTTCGAATTCACTTGCTCAAGCATGTCTTCAGCCACCTTCTTCCGATTAATTTTTTGAGAGAAACTCAACTCTCTTGGAACGAGTCGAGCAGCCACGCATCACATGCCTAATTGAAGGTGTAAAATGTTGCATATTGATTCGTGAGACACGCTAAGGTCACTAGCTATCTCCCTCGAATTGAAATATCGATTTTCCAGCACCATTTCCTTGACTTTGCCGACGCTTTCATCCCTTGAAGACGTTGATGGGGGCCCAGATTGGGGCAAATCTTACACGACTTCTCGGCCCTCTGCAAAAGTCTTATACCACTCGTAGACCCGTGTTTTTGATAAAGTACACTCGCCATAGGCTTTCTGCAACATTTTCAACGATTTGGCACACGAAATCCCATTCAAAACACAAAATTTAATCAAATTCTTTGTTCGATATTTTCATATGCCAAAAACAAGCTAATTGACAGATCACGCGCAAACTCTGCGACACTATAGAGAATAGTTGTACCCATATTCCAAAAAAATGTAGACATATGTGTATTGCGCGCTTTTTAAATGAACAATTCCAGATGTTTTTTTGACAGAACCTGCTTCGCCTCCAGAAAAGATTTTCGCTAAAGCTGCTGGCAGGGGTTGTTTTAAACTTAGACTTTATTGATTAGACTGATTAGAAAGATTTAAAATCAATGTTAAATGTGTGAAATTAGTAAATTTTATACAAAGTTTTGAACTTTGATTTAAAGCTTTGTGAGCGAAAAAATTTAACACAAAAAATATTGTGAATACTGCAAATAGATGATGGACAAGTATACATACATATATCCAAATAAAATAAAACCACATTTACTTTGAACGGATGCCCCCTTCTAATGCACAACTCTGTATGGAAATGCATCAAACCTTAATCCTTTGACAATTGATCCAATAATGACACATTCCACCTCAGAACAATTGTGACTCGTGGTACAGTCCAGCTGCAGTAAATACCGCTTAAAACAGTTTTTTTGGGCTGCAGTTAAGCAGCTGAAACAACAACAACAATAATAGTGATTATAAAAATGTGCTCAAAATCGGATTTCGACGAGAAAATTCGCAGAGATTTAATTGACTTAAATTGATAGCACTTAATTGTGTTTGCTGTTGTTATACGAATTATTATTGTGTTTCTTTTTTCTTTTGTAATTTTTAAATTTTATCTACATACATACAACAATGGCACTAATAACAGCACAGTGTTATGAATGCATATCTCTTCGGATAAACATATAATATAATAAAAGCATTAAAGAATGCAGAATGCATCTGAGTTATACATTCACAGCGATTTACAAAAAATGCAATTGAAATTGTTTGTTTGTTGCTGTGGAGATCCAATTTATCTGCTTAAATGTAATTTACACAATTCAAGTATGTATGTACTATATTATAATACAAATACCCCGCAGGGAAAAGCCAAATTAGCAAGGAAAATATTTTAGCACAAAACTGGAAATATTCTCGTTCAGATACTGGTATTCAATAGAAGAATTCATACTATTTTCGCATTGAATAGAATAATACTGGTAGCTAAGTTCTCCAATAGTGCAATTAGTTGATTTTTTTAGATTAAAAAGTTAGATAAAACGATGCACTACGATAATTGGCGGATTAATCGTGAGTAGACACGAAGGTATAAATTTATTTGAAAGTCCTTATATCCAAATTTATTAAATAAAGGCAACCATCAATTAATACTTGCATGAAATTCATTCACTTTATATTTAACCTCGCACCACAAGTCAGGCACAAGTAAGATTAGAGGCAAATTGGGGGACATCAGAATTCGTTTTGGAGGTATGGTTCCCTCGGCAAAGTTTCTCATTTTGATCCCTAGAATACGATTTTCACAGAGCAATTAGTGATTTTTAAATCGACCCGCCCTAATGTGCTGGCAACATTTCTCATCTCCCGTGAGAATTCGTTACAAAAAGCGTTCTTTGTTGACCGCGTGTTGCTCGATAGCGGGCGCGATGCTGAGAAGCAATTTGAAGGCTATTTTCTTTGTTTTGTTCGTTGAGATCGCGAGGCACCCAGGCTTCCAATTTTTCGTTAAATGTGATCTTTTCATGATCGCTGTTAATTTTGTCTGCCGTCTGGTTTGGCGACCGCTCTCCTTCAAAAGTGATTTGAGACGTTCTGCAAATGAAAACTCTATATATCCTTTAGATAACCTCATTCGCCGGAAACATTCGTACAATATATATAAGTAGTATGCTGAGCTCAAAGGAGATGCGGTATGCGACTTGGTGGCCGTGTCTTTGAAACAGATGAGGCTTCTAGAAAGACTGAGCCACAGCAGCGGCGTCGACTCGCCTTCCCTCTCCCGCCATGTAATACTTGACTGTAGTCCTTCAAGTATTTCATTTCAAATCTTTAATAAGCTTTACCAAAGCCGATGAAATAGAAATGCAATTAAGAAAAGCACTGCAGTATAATAAAAAAACGTTTTTTTTAATCTAAAAAAATCCAGAATGATCGTCGCAGCAACCAGACGCATGAAATATTACTTCGAAATTTATTTTATTTATTTATATTTATTAATGTTCCTAAAGTGAATACCGTAAATTTTATTTAGTTATTAGCTTTCAATTAATTTCTGATTGTTTAACCAGTTAGTGTACCTGCAAGAAGTTTCATTTAATTTTAAGAAGAAGAGAAAACTTTTGTATACACATTTCAGATAAAATATTGTAGAATTGGAAAATGTTGGAATAGAACGGAATGAATGCTTTTTTACATTTTAAGTGGTCCAAAACTGGTTATTTAGAAGCATACTGGGCTACAATTTTATTTTAGCTAGTATGAACTGATATTTTGCTAATACATGGCTGGACAATTAGCATTTCATACAACATCGTCTGCTGAGCTAAAAATACCACCTGCTAATATACAGTAAATATAGAACACGAACTGATTGAGTTGAAAAGTGAACTGATTCCCAACTAGTTAAGTCAAGATATCGATGTCGAAGGTTGTTCAGCAGCAATGTAGCGCTAATTGCAAAGCAGCAATATTCTCAACACAGCGGCTAGTTTTTAGTCTGCCCGTCTTTTTTCTATCCTCGACAGAACCATTTTCTTGAAATTTGTTCAGCAACCTTTAGAAATTCGTATAATTTTTTCCACCAAAAAAATACGAATTTTGCGATGTGTTGTTCTAAAGATCAACTCTTTTTCTAATAAGTTTCAACAATTTTCAATTTTAACGCGTTGCTCTATAGTGCCAAATGCCAGAGATGACAAGAAAAAGGTTCCGTCTAGGTTTCGTCAATTTTGAAAGACCCTTAATTTTTCCCTGCAGGGCAAGAGCATGTATGTACTTATGTACATGTATAAATGACTATTGCATTCACTGTCAATAGCGCAGAAGTATTTGTGAGAGAATCGGATCACCATTTACATAAGGTTTAAATGGTGTGCCGACAATGATAAGCAAATTACATTAGGGAATAGTATAAGTAAAAAGTTAATAAACGTCAAGTGGTCTAAGTCCACAGTATTGTGGGCGATTATTACCAAAATTGTCTATAGCACGCTTGAGGAAATTAAGCAGTAAATTGAATAAGAGCTCTAAAAATTTTAATAATTCTGAGAGTTACAACCGGAGCCATTTTTTGTTTTTTGCGATAACCGCTTAGGAGATTTTGGCCGAGTTTAACAAAGCGCGTTAGTCGTTTCTTTCTCGTGCAAACCAGAAGAATTGTATTTGTACGTCGAACTATTGATTTTTTATATTAATGTTGTATACTCAGTTTTTTATTTGCTCATCAATTTAATTTTTTAAAGGACTTTAAAATATCAAAGGACTACATTTTTTTAAATACTTTAGCTCATTCTATGATGTTGGCATAGACATTAAACGAAAGAGTTTAATCCGACTATTGAACGATTTTTTTTACTACAAGCCAGGAAAAATAGTGGAGTTTTTCTAGTATCCATTGCTTATATTTCGTAGGAAATTAAAAATTGAACTATTTTTTTGCAAAAAGCACGAGGTTGAAAAGTAAATAACATTTTTTTAAAGCTGGATTAAACCTCATTTGTTTGATATCCATGTTAATATCTACTTCAATTTTTTTTTATTTAAATTTTTTTTAATTTTTAATATGCAATATATAAAAAATGAAATGCAAATTCCCGTTCAAATAAATAAATTCTTAGTACATTTAAGCAAAAATGTATGCACAGAATAATAATTGGAATTGGCCTCCCCTGGCAACGAATATGGATTTCTATTTTAGTATGCAGATGCATATTTCAAGATTATTTATTATGCTAGGACCCCCAGCGGGTTGTGGGATTAGAATATGCCCGCTGTAAAATGCACAACTCAGTCTGTTAGTTTTGACCACTAACTCAATGCTAATAGGCTGAGCGAAAGAGTTACGGAGACAGCTTCACGACGATGGGAATACTGTCGTCATCATACTAAAATATATTGAGCAAGTTGAATTCAAGATACTTTTAAATAGCTTAGAGTTGGTAGATACTACAGATGAAATAGTTTCATTATAAGGTAATAAAAATAAGTTAGAATATTGTATACACCGACTCTGCGCGCGTTTATATGATTATAATAGAGTGACTCATAAAAAACATTCCGGCTTTTCCTCGGAATTATAAAATTTGTTATATCTTAAGACTTTCTCTAAAATATTTCTGAAATATATTAAGACTTATTTCAAAATATTATACTTCCAAAAATCGAATTTTTTATATGTAAATTAAGTTATTTAAAATATTTTCTACCAGAAATCACCGCAGACGATAGAAGACTTTAAACTACGAGTCTGCATACATTTTTTGCAAAATTTGATGAACGCAATTAAAATAATGAGATGTGTGAATGTTCCTGCAAAGCACTATAGTATTGTTTTGCGGACGTTTCAAATGCAATATATTTTATTTTAAGAACTGTCTAATATTTATGGATGACGTCAAAAATTGTTCCAGTCTACTGAATGCATCAGATAGTCATAATTCAAAAATTGATTTCAGTTCATTCACCCATTAGTATGCAACGTCCAAGTTTAAATATAAACAAACACATACAATCGTGAATTTCATTTTATTTTATTTTAATTTGCTTAAAATCAAATTTAGTACCAGTTTGTGATGGGTTTAAATCTAACCTAAGTTTAAAATAAACTGCTTAACAAATACAGAGTTGGGTTATTTTTTATTTAGTCATTAGCCAGTCATTTCTTTCTCGTACTAACCGGCGCCAGTTGGATACATCAAGTGAAGCCAAGTCCTTCTCCACCTTATATTTCCAACGCAGAGGAGGCCTTCCTCTTCTTCTGCTAACACCATCTGGTACCGCATCGAATACATTCAGAGCCGGAGCGTTTGTATGCGTTCGGACGACATGACCCAGCCAACGTAGCCGCTGGATCTTTATTCGCTGCGCTATGTCTATGTCGTTGTAAAGCTTATACAGCTCATCATTCCACCGTCTGCAATATTCGTCGTTGCCAACGTGCAAATGTCCAAAAATCTTGCGCAGAATCTTTCTGTCAAACACTCCAAGCGTCGCTTCATCGGTTGTTGTCATCGTCCACGCTCCTGCGCCATACGTTAGGACGGGCATGATGAGAGCCTTGTAGAGTGTTTGTTTTGTTCGTTTGGACCACTACCTGCAAAAAATTTAGGGAAGAGAAACCATCTGCAGCCATCCAGTGCTGTTGATGTAGTGGAGGAGAGAAAATAGATATAGGCTGGAGAGTCTCCTCAGGCCGTCACCAAAGGGCACACTAAAGAATCTCAAGCGCCTAGCCGTCAGAGCCGGACATTTGCAAAGAAAGTGGTCAACAGTCTCTTTCTCTGCAGGATCCCCACCGTTTCTGCAATAGGGGTTGTACGGTAGTTTAAGCTTCTCCGCATGAGTTCCAATCACCCACTGAGCAGTGAACACCGCAATGAGCTTGGACATTGAGGCGTCCTGTTTCTGTCGTATTGAGGCAATAGTGTTTTTTTTGACATAGCACACGTTGAGACAGACTTCCATCTGTCTTGCGGTTTTTTGAGAAAGAAATTGTGCAGTTTCCCTTTAACAACTAATGTCTGAGATAGGGACAACTGAAATCGGTTCTGTCGACCGCTTCCTGGCTAGCTTCTCGACAATTCCATTTCCCTCTATATTCCTATGCCCAGGAACCCATATAAGGAAAATGTTTCCTGCACGGTCGAGACGTTTGAGTTCTTCCTTACTGGAGTTGACCAGAAGAAATCTGCAATACGGCGGCGACAGAGCTTTGATCTCAGCTTGACTATCGGAAAACATATTGATGTCTCCCTCCCTACCTCTGCTCGAAAAACGCTGCTCGTTTCCGGCAGTTTAAAGGGGACCCAAATATTGGCTGTTTTGGACGAAACCCCCGCTTCCACTCCAGATTCCATCCTGTATCCGTCACTGAAAACAGAAGCGCCTATATCCGTGCCGACCCTCCCTTCATCCAATCTAGCCTGATTGGAAAGATAGCCCTAGCAAAACCTTCAAAACCCAGTTTGCGTATCGAGGGATCTGTCTCCAGAGGCCAATCTCCTTCAACCTAATAGCGCTCTGAGCAGCAATGGATTTAACTTGAAGATTCACGGGAATGACTTTGAGGGGAGTTGTAGGATATGTTCTACATAAACCAGTGATTCCCACACATGCAGTTCCTTGCACTCTCTCCAATTTAGTGGTGGTGTGGCCCTTTTGAAGAGCTACTTACGAAATTAGGCGACCATATATAACAACTGGCAGAACCACTAAGTAGTGCAGAGTACGACACTGGGCTTGAGACTCCATTTTTTGCCGAACATAGATTTACAGGCGTATAATGGCCTTCGTAACTGGATTTTCCAGTTAAGATTGTGGTCAAATATTACACCAAGATGCTTTACTTCCGACGAGAGTGTAAAACACTGGTTGTTTAGTCTTGGAAGTCTAAAAAGTGAAGGTTTGTATTTCCTGGTGAATAGCATCAACTCCGCAAATGGCAGCCCATCCGAATGATAGTCACGCAGCAACCTATTCGGCTACGGCGACCAAGGTGTTTCATAGGTGTTTCAAAATTTGGAGAGGGACACGGAGAGGAAAAAACTTTGCGTATCTATTCTATTC